>LPNX010937520.1:381459-554985 GCA_001517045.1 Pseudotsuga menziesii
TCACTAGCCGATCAGGACCTCGTACTTATAGTTGTCGACGACGTCGACATTCAGCTAGTACTACTACTTCATTAGCAGATGACTTTGATCCTGAGGAGCCCGAGACTGAGCCAAATCATGATGCATTTGCTAGTCCTTCTGTTTCTTCTTCTAGTTCTAGTTCTAGCAGTGGTGCTGAGTTTGATGATGATCATTGATGATGTATTATCATTTATGTAGTTGATTATGTAGCATGTTTTTTGGACTCTCCAGGCCATATAGCCTTTACTATATAGGGCCTAGCCGCCTAGGCCTCATGGATTATGTATTTTGTTCTAATATCCTAGATATGTTACATGTATTATCATTTATGTATTGCACAGAGTACAGTCACAGACTTCAGATTACAGTGCACTTTGTACCATTTTGATACATTGACTCTTATATGGTATATACATGAGTAGATTTTGGTTAATTTGTTTTCAATGCCTTGGAATCATGGATTATAATCTTGAAAATGTTGTTTTCCTTTAAAATTTAAGTATTTGATGTATTTTTTAGCAAACCGATTCATAAATTCAAATCGGCCGATTTATGACCGATTCATTACCGATTTCGATTCCGATTCCGAGTTGACCCTCGACTGATTTCGATTTTTAAAACTATGGTTAAAACATACATCCAAAGATCAAGCAAATAAATGGTACTCACATCAAATCCTTCCTGACAAGATTCGGTTTGAACTTGTCTGAGAATTCTTCCACAGTATAAACACACAAAGATGACAACCGTGAGATTAAGGACTACTGTTAAGTAAAGCTGATATACTATGTAAATCGAAGATCTAAAAGAGGATGGATGTCTCTATGAAATTCAGTGGTGTAAGAAGATCAACTCATGAAGTCTAATTAGCCCGGCAACAACATAGATCCGAACTTGATTTGATGATGAAACCAAGTTTTCTGCAGTAATCTTACTAGGGCTTTGTACAGTCATAAACTATCCATAGTTTGATTTCATGAGGATAACCAGCATGACTTGAATGAGTGTAGACCTTTGAAGTCATGGGAAGCCTTCTACAACAAAGTCTTGTGCACAACTTATGAAAGAATGAAGGATGATGTAGATAAACCATGACATTGTTGATGAACTGGTTCAGACCTTGGATGCACTTCTTCCACCAACAAGCATACAAAGACATTGATTAAGGTATGTTCATCATACTTACAGTGATATAAAGTGATGCACACAGTAGCACCTATATAGCAGAGATACAGTGTTTGTATGTTGATACATACTACGAAGTATGAACAGTGAATATAGTGTGTGCAATAAAAACAGTGGTGTATTGATGTAATTCCATTATATTCCTTGCAAAGATGATGCTTTGATGAAAGCATACCTTTATGTAATAAGAGCAGACCTATATGCAGATGCCTAATGAAGTATGTAAACAATGATGTATACAGTGGATATGTATACTGTGTTAAACGTTCCGTAGATTCATTTATGATGATGCCTTATACATAATGATGAAACCCCATGATGAAGATGCATGCTACCATCTTGATGATGATTGCTTGCTAATACATATAGTGACCTGGTTGGTGATCCTGATACATTGATTAAGGCCAACAGTATTGATGAACAACAAGATGATAATGAGGTTGAAGAGAAGAGAAGAGGATGAGCAGCAGAGATTGACTAACAGATTGATGAGCAGAGATTGACCAACAGAGTGATGAGCAGAGATAGACCAACAGTTTTGATGAGTTGGTTGAGCAACAGAGATTGGTTGAGCGCAGAGGTTGGTTGAGTAGCAGAGGCATTTGATTGCTTGCAAGAAGAATCTTGCACTTGAGGATTGGACTTCTCAAACTCTTCTTAGTTGGAGCTAAGAAAACCAGGTTGAGTCCTGTTATAAGAGTTGGTGCTTTTTTTATCTGTTGGTGTTGATTGTAATCGAGAAGATTGAAGTCTTCCATGTACAATAAATAAAGATCAAAATTCCATATATTCTTGTGTCTCTTTGATGTGATGAATGTGCTTATGATTCATGATTGATTTAGTAGATGTAATTGATAACATGTTGCTTGATATACTCTGATTAATTAATTGAAGGTGAAAAAGGTTTAAATTGCTCTCACACTGATTCACCTCTCTCTCAGTGTGGCCATTGTGTCTAACAATTGGTATCAGAGCCTGCCTTCGTCACAAGCCTTGCAAGCTTGAAGGAGATCCGTGCAAACACAATGGAAGAAAAAGCAGAATCGTCAAGCAATAACATGCCTGTAGTTGATGTTACAGACTATTTCGATTGGAGGAGCAAAATGAAGGCATATCTAAAGAAGTTTGGCATTTGGGAGATTGTGATGAATCCACCAACTCCATCAAACAAGAAGGGAAAAACAACTGCACAGAAGGAAGCAAAGAAGGACAATACTACATCCTTGAAGTTCCTCATTGGTGGACTTCTCAGCTTAGTGAAGGAAAGTGTAGGGTGTACACTTCAGTCAAAGACTTATGGTTCAAGTTGGAAAGCGAGTACCAGAAGGAAAGACCAGGACCTGAAAAGACAGATCAGGAATCAAAATACAATCCCATGGAAGAGATCAATCAAGAAGAAGAGAAGCAAGAAAATGACTCCAGTAAAGGTATCGACTGTTGTGATTGTAATGATAGCTTGTGTGATGAAATTGAGAAGTTTCTTACAGACGATGACGAAGGGCTATCAAAGGTTGCACAGGAAATACATCTCACTTTGTTGAATATTGATCTCAGATTCAATTGGTTCATGAATACAGTAAATCTGAACCATAGTGACTTCACGAAGTTCAAAAAGAAAATCTTGGATTCTTTGAACGAATATCAGCAAAAGGCCATGACAATGAAAGTATTTCTTATGAAGCTCAAACACAAGGACAAAGAGTTGCGAGATCAGATGAAAGACAAGGATGTTGAAGTTGAACGACTAAAGACTGAATTGATCAGTCAAAAGGAAGAACCAAAAGAGCTTGCTGAAGAGCTTGAAGAAACCAGGGAAGCTAATCATGATCTGAAGACTCAGCTAGAGGAAGCCAAGAGGATAGAAGAAATCTTTAAGAATTAGTTGGAAGAAAAGGAGCAAACAATCCAAAAGCTGGAAATGGAGGTAGTTGGTCTCAAGAAGAAAGGTGAAAAGAATGATGCTTTTGTTAAGTTCAAGGACATTTCAGTTGTCTTAGATAAGATATTGGATTGCCAAAGATCTCCATGTGACAAAACTGCTCTTGGTTACAATAAGGAGAAAGAAAAATTTGAAGATAGCACTTGGTCCCCTAAGACTCCAGAAGCAGGTCCATCACCGTCCAAAGTTGTTCTCCATGCACTTGCACATGACAAAAAAGACTTTGGAAGTTCAATGATGCATCAAAGAGTTAGACCTATTCCTCAAAGCAAGCTCAGAAAAGAAACAACTTCAAGATGGAATCAAAGTCCTAGGTATGAAATTGGATTCAGTGGTTATTGTTATTTTTGTTCTAACTTTGGTCATAAAGCTGTGGATTGTAGATTCTATGGAAGAAGAAGTGGTGGAAGGCCCAATGACTCAGTTATATGCTGCCACATATCATACATTGAGATGCTACACATGCAGTCGGTTTGGTCACAAAGCCCAAGAATGTGCAAGTGAAAGAAGTCAACCAAGAATGAGTCCTTCATACACATCAACGAGAAGAAGCAGTGAACCTTGGAAGAAGACCAATGTAGGAAGATTTGATATTAGAAGACAAAGGCCTACAGTCAGGGATACTCTCAGGCATGGAGACATGAAGTTGATCAAAGAAGTGTTGGAAGTTCAAACAACTCAGTTAGTCACATCGCTGCATATTGTCGTACGATGAGATGTTATGGTTGCAGTGGCTTTGGGCACAAAGCTCAAGATTGTTGGAGTACACAGAAACAACCCATGAGAAGCTTCTCATACAGCTCATCAAGGAAACCCAGTACAATTGAAGGAACAAATGCTGAAAGGACAAATGCCAAGAAGCAAGTATGGATGAAGAAGACCGAGCAGTTACAAATAGGAGAGGTTAATCAGAGCAGGGAGGATGGCTGCCATATGGCAAGCTAAGTTTAAGGTCTCTCAAAGACCTTAGCAACACCTTGAGTTCATGAGGCCGGGGGATGAACTCAAAGACGAAAGGATGGGTACTCCAGGCATACAGACAGGTCCTAAGATCTTGCATATTGACAATGAGTAGTGATCAGAGGTTTCGGATGCATATATGTGGTCACCATTTGCCATTGATGCCAAAGGGGGAGAGATAAAGACAAAGGGAGAGATGAAGACAAAAGGGGAGCATGCTCACAGGGGGAGCATGAGTTGTTATCATCAATGACAAAAGGGGGAGATTGTTGATGAAATTGTCATTGATGCCAACATGGACTTGCACTGGCCCCATAGGTAGTCATTGATGCCACCAAGTCCCACTTGTAGTGCCTTAGACCCCTTATAGAGTGGGTTTTTGCCTTGAAGCACCTTGTTCCCAGTTGATAAGGTCCCTGTACCCACAAGGTTGGATCTTGAAGCCACCACCTTGTTGAAGATGCTGAAGACCTTGTTGATGGTGCTAAAGACCCTGGAGATGGTGTTGAAGCCTTTGTGGACGATAAAGAATCCCTAGATGGGTTGGAGAAGCATTAATGACCCATTCTGTGGTCATTCATGCTCTGATGGTGTCATGGTACCCTAGGAGAAGGCCTAACAACCCCACAGTTGATGTCATGATGGATCTTGACCCTTGGAGGACCCCTTGCATGGTTAAGGTGGTTGAAGAAGCCCATGATGCGTCTTGCTTGATAAAGAAACCTTGAAGAAGTCCTTGGACCCACGCTTGATGGGTTAATGGTCCTTGAACTCTTGAAGAAGATGATATGGTTGCTTGTAGCTTGTTGGGGTCTTAGAACCTTTGAAGATGGTCCTAGTGCTTGCACTTGATCCCCTTGTGTCCTTCATTGAAAAGGTTATGGAATCTTTGCATGTATTATGATGGTGATGACCTTGTATGGTCTCTGGCATGTTGTGGATGCCCTTGGCTTGATAAAGAATCCCTCTTGTACTTGTTGACTAATATGATCACTTGGTCACTATGGTCCTTGGTACCCCTCCTTGGAAATACGTCATGACACCATGATGATGATGACACTCTCAACATAATGTTGATGTATGGCGAAAAGGTGGAGCATACCCTAAGACTTGGAAGATACTTGTTAACAAAGATAAGGTTGACCTTTGAAGAATGTGTGACAAAATGAAAATACAATGCTTACATGGCAAGGAAGTGAAGAAGATTAAGATGTATAATAAAAAAATAATAAAATTCAAATTCAAATTAAATAAACAATCTTCTTACCATACTTACCTTAAAGTCTGCCCTAATTCAAGAATATGGGTATTGGATGACAAGATATGGCAAGGAGGAGATGGCATTGAAGCCAACACATGGAAGATATTTTATTGTAGTCAACAAACAAATCAATGACAACTGCAAATAAATTCATGATAAATAAAATTTGACATGACAAGTCGGCTCCACAAATTAGTCTAAAATAAAAATAAAAAATAAAATGATTTTTTTTATGACAGCTTGGCCCCAAAATATAGTGAAAAATTAGTATAAATAAAGGCCTCATGCTTTCATTTTGGAGCATGTAATTTTGGATCTGCTCTGAGATTTTTTGGGACTGAGGAAATTCGGAGGAGCAATGGAGGAGCAGTCAGCTGAGGTTTTTCGCTGAGGATAAATTCGTGTGCAGCAGAGATGCCCTAACATTCCCAACAACCCGAAAAATTGTAGACAACCCTTTTTATGGTTTTTACCTTTTTTGGGCTCTATGAAGCAGCAGACCCGAGCTTGAGGGAGCTCTCACACAGTTCCAAAATTGCAGTGGCCTTTAACTATCCATTCTTGTGGCCTTTTGATTGTTACTGCTGTGTGAAACAGTACGAATTCAGTGAGGGAGAACAGACCCTAAGTCAAGAATTGAAACAATCCCAAAGTGTTTGGACTAGGGCTGCCTTACCTGAGAATATACTAGCAGCAGTAAAATTTGGAGGTGAGAAGGAACAGTCAATATGGGGTTTTGATTTTGTTTCTTTTGAAGGCAACTCAATATTGGACTTGCGTGGGTTAAAACTTACATCCAACGATCAAGCAAATCAATGGTACTCACAGCAAATCCTTTCTGACAAGATTCGGTTTGAACTTGTCTGAGAATTCTTCCACAGTATAAACACACAAAGATGACAGCCATGAGATGAAGGACTACTGTTAAGTAAAGCTGATATACTGTGTAAATCGAAGATCTAAAAGAGGATGAATGTCTCTATGAAAGTCTGTGGTGTAAGAAAATCAACTCATGAAGTCTAATCAGTAATTAGCCCAACAACAAGATAGATCCGAACTTGATTTGATGATGAAACGAAGTTTTCTGCAGTAATCTTACTAGGGCTTTGTACAGTCATAAACTATCCATAGTTTGATTCCCTGAGGACAACCAGCATGACTTGAATGAGTGTAGACCTTTGAAGTCATGGGAAGCCTTCTACAACAAAGTCTTGTGCACAACTTATGAAAGAATGAAGGATGATGTAAATGAACAGTGACATTGTTGATGAACCGGTTCAGACCTTGGATGCACTTCTTCCACCAACAAGCATACATAGACATTGATTAAGGTATGTTAATGATACTTATAGTGATATAAAGTGATGCACACAGTAGCACCTATATAGCAGATATACAGTGTTTGTATGTTGATACCAATGAAGTAAACATCAACATCGACAAAAAATCGGCGAGGGTCTTGAAAACAATTTTTCGGCAACATTGGCGAAAAATTGACAAAAATTGGCAAACCGTGGCAAACATTAAAAAATACAAAATATATTCATTAAATTTTTTTTTTAAACATATAAAGCAACAACAACATCAAATAAACACATTGGAACATAAATATGGAGAAAGCACCGGTATATATCATGTAGTCATGCAAAATATTAAATGATACATGAAAGTCGATAGTGATACTGAATTCTGAAACCTCATAGTTGTCCAATCAAAGACTAAAAAGTGGATAACCAATACAAAATGACATCACATATATAAATGTATCCGAGGAAAACTAATACCAATGCCCTCTCCCCCTTTTATGGGAAAAGGTCATGGTTTGTTTGTCAGGCCTGCCCCTGGCACTGGTACAAGAAGGTCTTCGTTCTGCAGTCTGATCCAATATCTGACGGTGAGTGATGCATGGAGGGCTACCTGCATCAATGGGTGTATAAGGCGGTGGCGATGCTAGCACATCACCCTCCATGGTATCTCTATATCGCTCCTCCTCCTCCTCCTCCAACGAGAAAATGAAAGTAAAATGAAAAAAAAACGCCCCTTTACCTCTTTATGTCGTGGATCCCACAAACTGGGTGCTTTTTTCCATTGTGGTGGAAAAAATCGGGAAAAAATCGCGATTTATTCAAATTTTAAAAAATCGTGATTTTTCCTTCGAAAAATCGGCTTGAGGTAAAAATCGCAATAATCGCAATTTTTCGGAGATGTTTACTACACTCGTTGATACATACTATGAATTATGAACAATGAATACAGTGAATGTGCAATAAAAACAATGGTGTATTGATGTTATTCCATTATATGCCTTGCAAAGATGATGCTTTGATGAAAGCAAACCTTTATGTAATAAGAGTAGACCTATATGCAGATGCCTAATGAAGTATGTAAACAATGATGTATACAATGGATATGTATACTGTGGTAAACGTTGAGTAGATTCATTTATGATGATGCCTTATACATAATGATGCAAACCCCATGATGAAGATGCATGCTACCATCTTGATGATGATTGCTTGCTGACACATATAGTGACTTGGTTGGTGATCCTGATACATTTATTAAGACCAACAATATTGATGAACAACAAGATGATAATGAGGTTGAAGAGCAAAGAAGATGATGAGAAACAGAGATTGACCAACAGATTGATGAGCAGAGATTGACCATTGAAGTGATGAGCAGAGATAGACCAACAATCGATGAGTTGGTTGAGCAACATAGATTGGTTGAGCAATAGAGGTTGGTTGAGCAGTAGAGACATTTGATTGTTTGCAAGAAGAATCTTGCACTTGAGGATTGGACTTCTCAAACCCTTCTTAGTTGGAGCTAAGAAAACTAGTCTGGGTCATGTTATGAGAGTTGGTGCTCTTTTTATCAGTTGGCGCTGATTGTAATCGAGAAGATTGTAGTCTTCCATGTACAATAAATACAGATCAAAATTCCATATATTCTTGTGTCTATTTGATGTGATGAATGTGCTTATGTTTCATGATTGATTTAGCAGATAGATTTGATAACCTATTGCTCGATATACTCTGATTAATTAATTGAAGGTGAAAAATGTTTAAATTGCTCTAACACTGATTCACCTCCCCTTTCAGTGTGGCCATTGTGTGCAACAATTACATGTGAATTGAGAGAGACGCTAGTCACAACATATTCTTTAGTCAGCTATTCATTGTAATTACATTTTTTCATTCCTAATCGGTTAATTTACCCTATAACATACTGCTTTTTTCCATTTCCTTGTCTTTGATTACTTGCTATTCCTCAACCATGTACATGTCAGTTCCTGTTGGAATTGTTAAATATACATGACTTACATATATCAACTTTGGTGCATGTTCAAGCAAGCTCTGTCATCCTTGGTTTATATCCATAGGATTCCATTGACAGTGGAAACCTCTTCTGATATAGTGACTTGCCTATAGATTTCTCTCTCTTTCTTGATCTCAATATAAAATGGCATTTTAGAAGAATGATAAAAGTATGCTATGCATAAGTCAGGGATCTATTACTGTCTAAGGATATTCTGTAGAAAAGTACTCTTGCTTGTGGAGTTACCTTAATAATTCATACACAAGAACAATAATATTCATTAATCCCCCAAGTTACAAACTTAAAAATATCATGGAAAGAGTAAAGAAAAATAAGAATACATACTAGAACATTCCAGAACCAGCATCAAAATTGAAGTATGCCTCTTATTCTATATGTAAAGGATCATCACATGGTCTTTGTGGGAATTTAAAGCCTCACAAAGAATGACAGAGATGATCCAACTCCATATTTTCTGCATGCCTTTATATATTGATCGACATATGGTTGGAAGTTGGGTGGTGGCAACCACTGACACAAATCCTTGCTTGTTAATATCTAATTATCGATTTCCTTTCTTTAAGTTTTACATCAAGCATATAAGTATATCAATCCCCCTTTTAAAGGTACATCTCCAAAGGTTGCTGGGGTAATAGAGGTGGAGGTTGGAACAATAACATTAGCAACTAAAACTGGCACAAAGAACAACAGCGTAAGCTCAACAATACTTTGGGTGATGTAAATGGACTCAAGATGACTAGAATCTCATCTTGCCTCTGTGAAATCTCTTCCTAAAAGGAGAACTAATTCTTGTAGAGTATTGTACTTGTAATCAGTGTTCCGCGGGGACGCATCCCGCAGGGTCGGGAACGTGTTTCCACGTTTCCTGCGTCCTGGGGACTCCTGGGAGAAACTTTCCCTCCCCAACCATTACCTTGTGAATTTTTTTTTAATATTTTCCCATTATTTTCACATTTTACAATTCCTACTTGGTACTACTTAGAAAATAAACTGATATATTTAGTATTTACATTGCACAATCATTAATATACATCAAATGAATTATTATTTTTGATATTTTATTTTATTTTTATAATTTTAGAGACGTCCCCATGTCCCCCTTGATATCCCTAAATTTGGGGGTGGTCTCCATGCGTCCCGAATGTGCGTTTCCCCGCTCCCGCGTCCCCTCGTCCCGGAAACTTGGGGGAACATTGCTTGTAATATGGTTTTCTATCATTTGCATCCATGCAAATATTTCTCTCTTTTTTCATGAAGATTACCCATTAGTTCTTATATTTTCTTTTCTTTTTCCAAAATAAAATTAGCTCTCATTGATCTAATTTTTTTCGCTTAATTTGGAAAGCCATTTGATAATTCTACAACACGACATTGGCCATTGTATGATTGATCATTGCTGTCATCACTTTGGATGGTATGTTGCTATCTGGCTAGCCTCCCATTTGTCCATACAATGAGTTAAATAACTCATTATCATTGGACATTCCGAATGAAGAGTGGTTGATATGTTTCCTCTAGAAAAAACTAAATCTCCTTGCATGCCATCAAATTTTTGAAATTTTAATTTTCTTTCTTCCATATTTCCTTTCTTCTTAGATGGACAAGTTAATGCATTTTATCAACTAGACAAATATGCAAAGACTGCAAGATTCTTCCTTTTGGGTTGTTCTTTAGTTTGATGTTTCACATTTTTGGTAATTGGGTGCTCATACATGATATCCCTTGGTCCCTGATGGATTGGTTATGAAGAGTTTGGAGGAAGTTTCTTACTATTTTGAGAGGTCTCTTCTTGCTATCTCTTGCCTCGCCATCCTCATCTTTTTCGTTTGTCTTTTTGATGTTCTTTGCTTTAATATATAATTAATGTTCATATCTAGTGCTTTTGTTTGGATCGGTAAGTTAGAAAATACTCTTTGGAATCATTTTATGACTTTAGTTTAGGATAGACATTTAATTAGTTTGTAATTTTGAGAGTGCGAACCGCTATCTACCCCACATAAAAGATGTGCTTTAGAAAAAAATGTAAAGCATTAGTATAGTTTCTCTATCTTATTTTGTTGCTTTAAGTTTTCTGCTATTGTTGTATGTGATTAGCACCATGGTAATAGAGGCCTAGTTGAGATTGGCGTTTAAAATATATTGAAGAGTTGACATGGGCATACCTAGAAGGAATCATGACCAAGGAATTGATTGGCATATGAAAGGAAGAAGAGCAATTTCATTTACTTTAGTTAATAGCACAAGTTAGAGTAAGAAAATTGTTGGCAAAGAAAGCATGCATTCAATAGTAGAGATGAGATGACAAACCATAGAAGCACGACCTGGAGGGTTAGACGAGGCCATAGTGTCTTAATATTTTTCTGAAAGCTTAATGCAACTTTGATTATCGCAATGAATAATCGTTGAGTTAAGCTTTCTATCGAACAAATCAGATAGTAGTTTCCTAAGCCAAATTGCTTCCTTGCAGGCATCACTTGCAACAATACACTGAGCTTCAGCTATACTCTGCGCTATGGAACTCTGTTTTCTGCTGGACCAAGAGATCATTGCAAATCCCATACTGAAATAGTAACCTAAGTTACTTTTCTGGTCTACTGCACTGCTAGCCCAATTTGAGTCAGCATATCTTGCTAACAATACTCCACTACTGGAAGTATACCTAAGCCCATAAGTGATAGTACCTCGCACATATTTGAGTACATGTTTGGCAGCTACCCAGTGTATGTGCTTTGGATCAGACATGAACTGACTCAGAGCATTCATTGTGTAACAGATATCTGTCTCATGTGTATGAGATACATCAAAGATCCAATGAGCTGTCGATACAGAGTAGAGTCCACATCTTGTGAACTGGTGGCTGAGTCTTGCAACTTCTTCCGGTTGGTAGTCATGGGCACGCTCATGGACTTGCAGTCTTGCATCCCAAATCTCTGCAAGATGTCTACTGCATACTTCCCTTGTGTAAGGAAGATCTCGCCTGGCTTTTGCCAGACCTCAAGGCCAAGAAAATAATGCGTCAGACCAAGATCCTTCATTTTAAATTCAGTGGTAAGCTCCCTCTTACACTGTGCTATTAGTTGTTCCTCACTTGTAAGGAACAAGTCATCCACATATAGGACAAGGATCAAGATATGATTATGAACAACCTTAAAGTACAGATTGGAGGCAACAGTGCTTTTGGAAAACCCCAAGCTGTGAAGGTATCCATCCATCCTTGCATACCAGACTCTCGAAGCCTGTTTGAGCCCATACAAGGCTTTCTTTAGTTTACACACATGGGACTTATCCCCATGAGTCACAAACCCTTCAGGTTGTTCAATGTAGATTTCCTCATCAATCTTGTCATTGAGGAAGGCTGCTTTAACATCCATCTGAACACTGAAACAAGAGAAATGATGGTTTTGATAGTAGTATACCTGGCAACAGGAGCAAAAGTCTCATCATAGTCTATGCCCTCGTTTTGGGTAAAGCCACGAGCTACAAATCTGGCTTTGTAGTTCTCAATGCTGCCATCAACAACATGCTTGATTTTGTAGAGCATCTTGATGTTACCATTGACTTTCCTGTTGGTCTGGGAACAATTTCCCATACATCATTTTTCATGATTGAACTGTATTCTTCAATCATAGCATCAATCCAAACCTGTTGACTTGCTACTTCTTTGTATGTGGAAGGTTCAGCACTGATGAGCTGGCTCATAAGACCTGAGTACTTCTGTGTCGTCATGCTTTCTCTGAAAGTCCCGGAAAGAGCTTTATGCTTCTCAGCTTCTTGTACCGTTTCTCGGTACCAGGCAGGTCTCGTTTTGGAAGGAGGGACTTCAAGCAGTTCTTTTGGTGGACTTTAGGTTCCTCAGGTACATCCATAATTTGATTCTCAAATTCCTCTTCCTCCCTCTGATCCTCTGAATTTGGGATCTCCGAAGGAGGGTTTTCATCTTCCTTTGAAAGCTGTTGTGTTTGACTAAACACAACTTCCTCATGGAATATCACGTCTTTATCGACTTCAATGTACCTCTGCCCAGGGACATAGATGCGATAAGATTTCGAGCTATCACTGTAACCGACAAATATGGATTTCTTCCCGGAAGGCTCTAGCTTAGCCCTCTTTTCTTTTGGCACATGAATATATACCGGAGTGCCAAAGATCCTCATGTGGTCAACTGCAGGTTTCTTGCTAGTGAAGGCTTCTTCAGGAGTCTTTTCCCCCAAGATGGCATGAGGGCTTCTGTTTTGGATGTACATAGCAGTACATGTAGCTTCAACCCACAAAGATAAAGGAAGATCAAGGTCAGTCAACATGGCTTTAGCAGCTTCACAGATTGTTTTGTTCTTCCTTTTTGCAAGCCCATTCTGTTGAGGGTTGTAAGGCATTGTCAGCTCTTTCTTGATTCCTGCTTTTCGGCAAAAATCATCAAACTCATTAGAATCATACTCACCTTCGTTATCTGACCTTAGGATACGGATGTGTCTGCTTGTCTGATTTTCAATCAGAGCTTTTAACTCTTTGAACTTGTCAAAAGTTTCACTTTTGCTTTGAGGAAGTAAATCCATGACTTCCGAGAATGATCATATATGAATAAAACATAGTACAAGTACCCACTCAAGGAGGGTGAAGACATAGGCCCACAGATGTCAGAGTGAATCAAATCCAATATTCCCTTAGATCTATTCTTGCTTCTAGAGAAGGATTTTTTAGTGTTCTTACCTAGAGCACAACCCTTGCAAATTCCATCATGTTTGGGAGAGACCTTTGGCATACCTGTAACCATCTTTTGTAGACCTAGAAGAGTTTTATAGTGGAGGTGTCCAAACCTCCAATGCCACAACTCACATGGATCAATTGTGTGGTGAACCAAGGCTTGTGTGGAATTTTCGGAAACCTTATAAAGACCTCCCTCTCGAACCCCAATCGATACAATTGAGCTTAGCTTCTCATTCTTTGCCCATAGTAGGACCTTCTTGTCCATGAAGAGGACTTTGTAGCCCTTGTCCTCTAAGCCATCAACGGAGAGGAGTATTTTCTTCAAACTAGGAACATATAAGACATCATCAATATGCAAGACTGCACCTGAATCGAGTTGAAGTGAGGTTGAGCCAACTCTTTCAATCTTGTAAGTGGAGTCATCTCTAAGTTCTACTTGATTAGTAAACTTCTTCTTTTTGTAGCCGGTGAGTGCTCCACGATTACCTGCCATATGTATGGAGGCACCACTATCTACTAACCAAGAGTTAGCACTGTCAGTGATAGATCCAGAGAGAGCAGAGATCAGGTAATATTCCCTTCTAGGTTCATCTTCTCTGGTAGCCTTGTATTCTTCTTCTTCTGTAGCAAAAACTTGGAATCTCCTTTTGAACTTCCTCTTGGGTTGCCTGCAATACTTAGCAAATTGCCCAATCTTATGACAATTATAGCATTCTACCTTTGAAACATCAATATGTTTACCTTGTGGTTTCTTTCCTTTCTTTTTCTGAGGGGATGGCTTCTTGAACTTCCTTGTCTTAGATGTAAGAGCAAGGTTTCCTTATTTTGTGCTAGTAGCCTTGTTCTGAACTCTTCCTTCTTCTTCCAAGCAATCATGCTAAAGCCTATCAAAGTTTGGCTGATTCTCATGTTCGCTTACTGCTGCCAAAAATGTTTCCCAAGAGTTTGGGAGACCATCGAATACAGTCTATACAAGGTCATCATCATCCACAGTAATATCAATAGTAGTGTGTTGGTCTCTTACCTGTGCAATCTTTGTGAAGAAGGGTCCAACTCCTTCATCCTTGTTCATCTTCAGTGTTCGAAGGATTTTCTTCAAAACTCTCTTCTGACTAGGAGCCTTCTTCTCATACAAATTCGTCAAGGTGTCAAAGCATTCTTTGGCAGTCTTCAATGGTGTGATAGTGGGCATCAAGGTTTCTTTGAATGAGTCATAGATGATCCTTCTAGACTTTGCTTGCTTCTTCTTGAAAGCAATTCTGCCAGCATTAGATGTTGGTTCTTCTATGGTGTTGAAGACCAAGTCATCGAGTTCATTGTCCTCCAGGATGGCTGTGAGCCTAACTTTCCAAGAGTTGTAGTTTGCTGAACCTTCAAGCTTTTCTTCTTGTCTGAAAGTGTTGGTAGCCATCTCTGCTACACAAGTCAGTTATCTAAGCCTGCAAAATGTTCCAAGGTCTAGGAAGACGACAGTAATCTGCCTCTTACTGGGGTCTTCACACGCAAAGCTTTGAGACCATGTTGAATTTTAGCATTTGCATATATTCTTTCATTTTGTAGACTGTAAGATTGATAACAAGACAAGTGCAGTAGATAAATCAAAACATCACACACATGAACACAAGATGCTTTTCACGGGGAAAGCTTTGAAGGACAAAAAACCCAAAAGCATTAGTAATTCATCCCTTGAACGAGATGAATAAGTTTTTCAATCTCAGAATTCTGAGATGAATGTTCTTCAATAGTTGTCAAACCCTAGCAAGCTGAACAATTTCACCTTTAACTGAATTTGACCAACATTTGTCACAAAGAAATTTTTTTACAAAAAATGCACATTACGGCCACTGCCCAGATTTTCTTTTGCTGCCCGAAATCAACAGAGGGCTGCCCAATATTTACTGTAGGCTGCCTGGATTTACTGTAGCTGCTCGGATCACATGTTCTGTTGCCCAGATCAATCTTCTTTGTTTCCTAGATCAATTTCCTTGCTGCCCGAGATTGGTTTCCTGCTGCTTGGAGCTTTCACGTGATCTCAGCCTGTTGCTCAATGTTTATTTGTAGCTGCCAGTAATCTCAACTTGCTGCTCGAGTTCAAAAACAGACTGCTCGAGAGTAATGCTGAAGCTTCCCAAGGTTCTGTATTGTTGCCCGTGACCTCAACCTTCAGCTCGAGCTAGGAACAAGCTTCTCGTGACTGTTTTGTTTGCCTAGAGACAGAGATAGTGCTACTTGTGAGGGAATGAGTACTGCCTGAAGTGAATTGAAGGCTGCCCATGAATAAGAAGGAGCCCTAGGGTTAAGCCCTAGTTTCACTCTTGCTGGCTGTGAATGTGAAGAGGGATACCCTAGTAGATTCGGGTATCTACTACCCATTTATGCATAAGGAAGTGATGCCCTAGTTGCTTAGGGTTTGGCTGTAGCAGAAGGATGAATATGCCCTAGCTAGATCAAGCCTCCATGCTAGGACAAAACAAAAAACTTCTCACTTCTAGCGAAAATCATCTAGGAGCAACTCAATGATGATGCTGTAGTTGTGTATCAAATGAAATGAAAGTGACTTTCTTTTATAGGATTTTAGCCACTTGGAAGTGGACCAAAACACTAAAGAATAAAATAATATGATTATATTCTTTTACCTTTTGACTTTTACCTTTAGTGGTACTAAAGGTCTTTTTGCATTTTCACTTTGACTCCTTGGTGGTCCAAGGGTCCTTATGCATTTTTGACTTTTACCTTTTACCCTTCTTCAAGTGCCCTGTGGTCAAAACAAGTGGTCATAGGGGTCCATACCCACTCAAAGTACATCATCATAAATAGGGAAAATTACTAATGCTTTTATCTCACACTCCTTGTGCCACCAAGATCGGATACTAGCTGTCTTAACTGTTGATGAAATTGTCATTGATGCCAACATAGACTTGCAGTGGCCCCACAGGTTGTCATTGATGCCACCTTGTCCCACTTGTAGTGCCTTGGACCGCTTACGGAGTGGGTTTGTGCCTTGAAGCACCTTGTACCTAGTTAACAAGGTCCTTTTACCCACAAGGCTGTATTTTGGAGCCACCACCTCGTAGACGATGCTAAAGACCCTGCTAATAGTGCTGAAGACCCTGGAGATGGTGCTGAAGCTCTTGTGGACGACGAAGAAGCCCTAAATGGGCTGGAGAAGCATTAATGACCCATTTTGTGGTCATTCATGCTCTTGATGGTGTCATGGTACCCCAGGAGAAGGTCTAGCAGCCCCACAGGTGATGTCATGATGGATCTTGACCCTTGGAGGTCTCCTAGTGTGGTTGAGGTGGTTTAAGAGACCTATGAATCCCCTTGCTTGATGAAGAAGCCCCGGAGAAGCCCTCAGACCCACATTTAATGGCTTAATGGCCCTTAAAGGTGATGATATGGTCATTAATGACTTGATGAAGACTTAGAACCCTTGATGAAGATCTTGATGCCTGTGTAGCCCTTGTTGGGGTGATGGAACCCTTGGAGATGGTAATTATGCATAAGAAGGTTTGGCACCCACATAAATGACGACATGATGACCCTTGGACACGATATGATCATTGATGGTGCATTTGGAAATGACTTGGGTCTTGGAATCCATACATATGGTGGTTTGTAAGCCCATGATTGTTGAAGCCTTTGATATGATGGAATCTTTGGTCATGATGCCCTCATCACTTGGCGATGGAGTCCTATGTGATGGGCTTGAAGTCCGTGGAAAGTGTCTTGTTTAAATATTATATGATATCTTTGAAAGAGTCCTTAAAACCCTTGCATGTGGTGCCTTGGGTCTTGAACCCACACACATGGTAGCTTGTTGATGGTGATGTATGGTCCTCTTTGTGGTTATATGGCTATTGAGATGTAGATGGAGGTAAAGCCCATGGACGTGCCTTGATATGTTGAAGAATACTTTGAAACTCTTATAGTTGGTGGTATGGTCTTTGGCATCCTCATGTGTGGGGTCTTTGACGTCCTGAACATATTGATAATTTGAGGGTATTATACCAATAATTTTTAAATAAAACCATCATAGGGAGATAGTCCTCATCAAGCCATTTCTGTTGATATGTGGAGCATCTTCTAGCTCCTTACTGTTGAAGAGATATGAATTTTTGAAGTTGGTGTACCCCACCTTTTTGGGTCAGCAGACCAAACAAAAGAGAATTTAATTATTTATAACTTTGAATTGCATGTTGGCTAAGTTTGAGGCAGTGTTACAAAGATCGGCAATAAATCGGCCGATGTCCGATAAATCGCTATTTTTTCGTCGCGCCGAGATTTAAACAAAAAATCGCCCCCAATTTTTTTTCGAGAAATCGCCGCTTTTTTTTCGAAAAATCGCCCCGAAAAATCGTGAGTCAATGCAAAAAATTGCTCGCGCGGACAGGGCCGGAAAAAGTCATCTTTAAGTTGTTTTTTTTTCATTTTTTTTTTCTCATTTTGACTCAAACAGTCCACTAGGAGGTGAGCTAAGGGTCTGAGAGGGCAAGTGAAGAGAGTTTCAAGAGACCAACAACGAATTTAGGCAACATTTTCTTCGCCATCAAGCATCAAATTGAAGATTGGATCTTGCCATTTGGGGTTTTTTTCCACAATTATCATAGCTGAAGGTAAGTAAAAAATTTGCCCATCATTTCTCACTTTTCCAAGAGGGATTGTTGTTGATTTACTTTGACATGTAATTCTCTCTCTTCAAAAACGATTTTTATAGGGTTTTAAGCATTTTTTTTTCAATTGTTATGTATTTTTTTGTTGCTTGCATACCAAAAAACGTTTTGGCATTTTTTATTTTGCCCTAGATTCCTTATAAATCCTCATAAAAATGTCTATGTATTTTTCCTCATCAAATTAATGGTTGAATGCTCAACATTTCTTGGAATTCTTCTTGTGTTTTAAACTTTTACATTTTCATTAATCACATATGCTAAAAAACGTTTTTTTTCTTGTCTTAGGTTCAAACTTTAAGTTCAAAGTATCAAGATTCAAGCTTCATTTTGTCCATAATAACACTCCATATACAAGATGCCAAAGGCTTTAGATCCATTTTGGGAGTGGGGCTCACCTATTGACCTAGTCAATTGACAAATTCTCACTTGCAATCTATGTGGGAAAAGAATGACATTTGTAGGCTGAAATACCACCTTGCACAAATAGCAGGGCATGATGTGGGTCCTTGCAAAGAAACAACTCCGGAAATCATTGCTAAGGCCACACAAGCATTGAGGGCACTAGGCTAAGGAAACAATACAGGGAGGCTGTGAGGAATCAACTTGCTTCAAGATCCGGGTCCGCAGCAGGAGTAGGGGCTAGTGGGACAAGCCCAGATACCGATACCCACTCCACACAGTAGTCCACATCGCCTTTCATGGTATCTTCAAGATGCAACCTTGGTGGACAACCTTCTATAAGGTCCATGGTGAAAGTAAAGGAAAAAGCAGACGCACACAAACTTATTGGTCGATGCTTGTTATGGAGTGCTATTCCATTTAACTTTGCAAAGAACCCATTTTATGTGTCCATGTTTGAGGCGGCTGCTATAGTTGGAGCGGGGTTTAAGCCCCCTAGTTATGAGGAGTTGAGAGAGCCCATCCTTCAGGATGAAAAGGCTGATTGCACTCGCAGATTGGAGGAGCTTCAAAGATCATGGGACTTAAATAGGATGCAGTGTGATGTCAGATGGTTGGACCGATATGAGGGGTAGGACACTTCTCAACTTCTTGGTTCATTGCCCTAGGGGGACTATGTTCATGAGATCTGTGGATGCATCTGCACATGTCAAAGATGCGGTTTTACTATGTGGCTTGTTGGATGAGTTCATTCAAGAGATTGGGCCGCAGCATGTTGTCCAAGTGATAACGGACAACGCTGCGAACTATGTGGTTGTTGGTAGGATGCTCATGGCCAGGTATCCTACACTATTCTGGACTCCTTTTGCCACCCATTTCCTTGATTTGATCTTAGAGGATTTAGGCAAGATTGATTGGATCAAGGATACTATTGATTCAGCACGGAGCATCACAAAATTCATATATAACCATGCAGCAGTGCTTAGCTTGATGAGAAAGTTCATAGGTGACAAAGAGTTGGTGCGTCCTGCCATCACACACTTTGCCACTAGCTTTATTTCTCTTCAATCACTCTTGAATTCTATGTGGGACTTGCAGGTGATGTTCTTTTCACCAGAGTGGCATGCTTTATCATTTAGCACTAGACCAGAGGGGCAAGCCACATTCAGGCTAGTTGCATATGATGAGAATTTTTGGGGTGCGGTGAAGGAGGTGTGCACCATCATCGAACCTTTGGTAAGGGTTCTCCGCTTGGTTGATGGAGAGAAGCCTGCAATGGGCTACCTATATGAGGCCATGGATAGGGCCAAAGAATCCATCTGTGCTTATTATGAGGACAAGGGAGATCAGGGGCAGGAGAGACAACATACGATATGGGCGGTGATTGATGCGCGATGGAACCACACACTCCATCGCCCCATTCATGCTGCAGGGCTATACCTCAACCCTTCGTATGCTTACTCCTATGGCATTAGATTTGATGGAGAGGTTATGTTTGGATTCTATGAGTGTGTCCAAAGGATGGTACCTGATGCAGCTGAGCGTACACAGCTTTCCCAAGAGTTGGAAATGTATAAGAGAGCTACAGGATTATTTGGGTTTGATATAGCAATAAATGATAGGACCAACTTGATGCCAAGTAAGCTTCACCTAGTTTCAAACTCTCAACTTTAAAGTTTAAATTTAAAATTTCATTTTCTCTTTCTAATTCTTTGTTTTAAATTTTATTTTTCGTTTCTCATGTTTATTTTATTCATAATTTCATTGTAGATACTTGGTGGGAGAACTATTGTGGTTGTGTACCTATTCTACAGAGGCTTGCCATTCGAGTGCTCAGCCTGACATGTAGCTCTTCTGGTTGCAAGCGCAACTGGAGTGTATTTGAAAAAGTACACTCCAAAAAGCGCAATAGGTTAGAGAATTTCAAATTTTCAAATTCATTATATAATATAAATTATTAAATTCTAATTTATAGATTTATGCCACTTTAATATTTAATATTTATGATCCTCCTCCAGGTTGGATACTTAGCGCCTTAATGATTTGGTCTACGTCCACTACAATCTCAGGTTGTGGGTGAAGCAGTATCAGATAAAAGTTGATGCGAAGGCCATTTCATTGGATGAGATTGACACCACCGCTGCATGGAGGGCAGAGTGTGAGGAGCCTGTTATGGAGGTAGCCCCTGATTGGCTAGAGGATGATCATGCTATACTGATAGTGATCATGGTGAGACTCATACAGTCTCAGAGGATTTGGATGAGCATGTTCCAGTTCTAGAGGAGTTTTACACCGTTTCTGGGAGTGTGCCACAGTCAGAGCTAGAGGGAGATAGACCCGGTGGTAGCACAGGCACTAGTACTGGTAGAGGAGCAGGAGCTGCAGGACTACCTCCTCGACCTTCTCATTCTTCAGGACATCAGTTTCGGCCACCACCTCCAGTTTCTAGAGGACGTCATTTTGCAGGGTCTTCTTTTAGAGGACGTCAGAGTCCAGTACGAGGCCCACAAGCCTCAAGGGCACCTACTTCTAGTTCTAGAGGAAAGGCCATTTGCATAGCGATGACCTTTTCCCGTAAAAGGGGTAGAAGGAATCAATAGTTTATTTACTTTATTTCATTGTAGATGACTCGTGAGTCATGATGATGATCATGAGATACATTTGTTATATTTTTGATGACTTAAGATGCAAGGACATGATCCATTTTGTATGTGTGATGTATCTCGATTCTCTAGACATCTTATATATCTTATATATCTGTTTTCTTTCCATATTCATGTAGCAATGTGTTTATTTGATGTTATTGTTGCTTTAGATGTTTAAAAAATTTGAAAAAAAATGAATATTTTTCTATTTTTAAAGTTTGCCGATTTTTTCCCGATGTTTGCCGATGTTTTGCCGAGATATCCCGAAACGATGTTTCATGGACCCTGCCAATTTTTTCGCCGTGCCGATGTTTGCAACACTGGTTTGAGGTACTAACTTCCCTCCACAACCTATATAAATAAATATCAAACATTTCATTTGTTCATCAATCAAGTCTCACTTTGGTAATTCATAACTCTTGGAGAAAAGTGCGAAACTGTGTGGAGGAGAAATTTCTGGGCATCTTCACTAAAATTGGCATAACTGTCTCATACGAAATCAAAATTATAAAATTCTTGGCTCGTTGGAAAGCTTGTTACGAAGACTATGTGGTGACACGATCTAGAGCTTATTTTGTTTTTTCTACTGTTTCTTCATCTTGCGATCTTCGAAAAGGTATGGTTCATGCTTTTGGGTTTCTCTTTTGATGGCACATGTCTCTCATGGATAGAGTTAATCTTTGATCTTATTATGTGAGCCTCTATATTCGTATATATATTTGGAGTCATTATGGAGGCTATGATGATGATGTTGCATACCTTTATGCTATGATATGATACACTTTATGATGATAATGCATGTGATAATGATGCACACTCTATGATGTTGATGGATTCCTATACAATATGATGTACATGCATACCATAGTGTGATGCTGCTCTCCTATGCACTATGATGTATACTTGATGATGATGATGCATAAACGGTGCACACTGAGATGATGATGATGTATATTTGATGACGATGATGCATACCTATAATGATGATTCATGACGATGCATGCCTTATGCTCAGTGAAAGAAGAGCATAATTACTTGTTCGGTAATTGTGTATGATGAGGTGTACATGAGCAGATTGATCAGCTTGACCAACAGTATTAATGAGCAGAAAAGAATGACCAATAGTGATGAGCAAATTTGATATGTAGAGATACTTGAGCATCGATAATGAGTAGCAATGATGAGCAACTGTGATGAGCAGCAGTGTTGAGCAGATTGACCAGAGATTAATGAGCAGATTGACCATAGATTGATGAGCAATGTTGACCAACAGAGTGATGAGCAGAGATTGATGTGCATAAAAGAGGTTGGTTGTGCAACAGAGCCATATGATTGCTTGCAAGAAGAATCTTGCACTTGAGGATTGGACTCCTCAAATCCTTCTTAGTTGGAGCTAAGAAAACCAGGCTGGGTCATGTTATGAGAGTTGGTGCTGATTGTAATCGAGAAGATTGTTGTCTTCCATGCACAATAAATAAAGATCAAAATTCCATATATTTGTCTCTTTTGATGTGATGTTGTGCTTATGACTCATGATGAATTTGATTATGCAATTGATGATATAAGAATTGATATGCTCTAATTGACTAAAAGAAGGTAAAAAGTTTAAAATTGCTCACACACTGATTCACCCCCCCTCTCAGTGTGGCCAATGTGTCCAACATTAACCAAGGGTAGCTAATCCTTGGAGAAGGTCACAAAGCCCACAGATCGAGGGTAGGAGTGCCTCACATGCCCAGACCCGGTCTAGGACTTATAGTGATGTCCTGGTAACTGACCAAGTGCCTCATCCCTAGGCTGCATAATTTGACCCAAGGTCAAATACTTGGTGACGGACCAAGCACCTCCATTCTCCCGGAGAATGGCCCTCAGCCCTAGGTTGAGTCCCCCAGTTCTAGACTGGTAACTGACAAGGTGCCTCCATTCAAAGAATGGCCACTCAGCTCTAGGTTGAGTTCCCCCAATGCTGGACTGGTTCCACATCTTGGTTCTCGACCAAATGTCTCCATTCAAAGAATGGCTACTAAGATCAAGGTCGAGTTCCCCCAGTGCTGGACTGGTTTCACATCCTGGTCCTTGACCAGATGTCCCCATTCAAAAGAATGGCTACTCAGCTCAAGGATGAGTTCCCCTAGTGCTGGACTGGTTCCACATCCTGGTCCTTGACCAGATGTCCCCATTCTCCAAGAGAATGGCTCTCGATGCTGGTTAGGAAATATCAACACTCTGATCTTCATCTTCTTCCTCAAAGCCCATTGCAATGATAATCACATCGCCTCAACTAGAAGAACTCCGTATGATCATCATTCCTTGGCTTCTTGTGAGAAGTGTCTTGATCAAAATCTGCAAGACAAGTTTTATATATAGAGCTTATTTAAGTTGAAGACGGTGCATTTAAGACGTGGGATACTTTGACTAGCTTATACGAGAGCTCAAATGAAAATCGAAACATGGTTTTGAGGCAAAAACTAGGAGAAAGTAAAATGATCAAGACTGAGAATGTTTCTTCTTCCTTGACCTGCATTTCACAGGTTCGTGATGAGTTGGAAGCTGTTGGCGAGAAGGTGGATGATGCAAAGTTGGTGAGAGTGGCCTTGAATGGTTTCTCTCAACCTTGGCTTGATTTTGTATGTGTAGTTGTAGCCAGAGAGAATTGTGCTTCATGGGCTAGACTTTGGGATGACTTCACTCAGGAGGAGCTGAGATCTAGCTCCACTTACACAGGTGAGTAGAAAGAAGTTGATAAAGAGAATGTGGCCTATGAAGCAAAGGGCAAAAAGAAGAAACGCGGCTTGAGTAGTGGAGCCAAGTTTGAGAAAGACATTAGCAAAGTGAAATGCTTTGCTTGCCAGGGTTATGGACACTATGTTGCGTAGTGTCCTCACAAGAAGAAGAACAAGAGGAAAGAAGAGTCTGAGGTTGCCGCTTCAGCTAAAGTGGAAAAGTTTGCAAGGAAGTTCGAGAAGGAGTTCTCGGTGGTGTCAGTTCTTTCAGGTAGCAACA
Source organism: Pseudotsuga menziesii (assembly GCA_001517045.1). Taxonomy (NCBI): domain Eukaryota; kingdom Viridiplantae; phylum Streptophyta; class Pinopsida; order Pinales; family Pinaceae; genus Pseudotsuga; species Pseudotsuga menziesii. The sequence goes on from LPNX010937520.1 coordinate 405,592, forward strand.
TGGCCGAGTGTGAGGACAGTGGAGCATGGTACATTAATGGCGGAGCAACACTCCATATGACAGGGACACGAGCTATGTTCCTGGAGTTGACAAAGATGGACATACTTATGCTTACTGAGGATGGGTATGCTGACACCCATGCGGTAGAGGGAGTTGGAAGAGTCCTATTCCAACTCGAGTATGGTGGTTATCTGGAGATTGGCGGTGTGCTGTTTGTCCTGTAGTTGAGAAGGAACTTGCTCTTAGTATCAGCTCTGGAAGATGACAAATATGCAGTCCTTCATGTGTAGGGACGGGTTATTATTTTTCTGGTGAGTGAGTGCGTGGATGCAGCACGAGTGATTGGCACTCAGGAGGGAAATGTATACAGGTTGAGAGGACAACTTGTAGATGATGAGTCTAGTGGGAGGTCAGATTCAATAGCAGTAGTGATTATAACTGGTGTAGAGGATTCTTGCAGCTCAATGAGGAGATCGAGTTGATATGATATGACTATAGAGGATGAGCATGAGAGTGAGTAAAACTCTCAGTTCAGAGTGGTCTGGCACACACCTTTAGCTGTTGATTCAGTACCGACATCTAAGGAGCTTTCATATCTAGAGGGAGCAGCTTTAGCAGTTGGAGGGAGTAGACTGGAGAGTGATCCAGGTGGAGCTGATGCCAGCAGTACCTCCCTTGCTAAGAGGGAGTGTTAGCATTTTATAGCTCGGAGGTACCCCTGCATCAGGGGCCTAGGTGCAGGAGTCTGAGGTGATGTGAAGTCTCATTTAATGTCATTAAAGTGACTTTATTAATGAGTTATTTATTAAAGTACCTTTTTGATGTGACTTTATGATTTAAGAATGAGTTGCACTTTATTATGTTGACTTTTCGAAAAGAAAAGATTTAGTGTATAGTTCACTTATAAAACTTAAGTGAACTTGAGATTAGATCTCAACCATGGATCTTGATATCAAGATTTAATCTCAACCGTGGAATTCAAAAGGTCATGAGGAGTTACCCTAATGGGTAAATAATAGAAAGTTTGAGATTCATTTGCATACATCCAAGAAGAGAATTTATGAAGAGGCATGATTCTCAAGGTGGCTTGAGTTCCAAGAGGAGAGGAGAGAAAGAAGGTAAGATTTCCTAAAAGATGGTTCGGTGAGCAGCAGCGAAGAGAATGACAGTAGCAGAAGGTAGCACATTTCCCAAGGTGTGGGATCATTTATGAGCACAAAAACCGAGACAACCAGGCCACATTTTGAGGAGAGAGACTGGGTGTGATTTCCCAGGAGGCCATACTGCCGTAAGTGACTGCACAGAAAACAAAGCAGTTTTGGGCATGTTTTTCGAGAAGAAAAACATAGGCACACATTTCCAGGCAGCAGAACGTTTTTAAAAAAAATTCCAAAATCCGTACAGTGGCACGGAGTTCAAGGTAGATTTCATGCTCATATTTGAGAAATTTTCTGTACAGTACTAGAAAATAATTATGTACTTACCTGCTGTTGTAACTATGAGAAAAATTGCTGGACCCAATTTTCAGTCATGGATGAATATACTACTTAATAACATGTTTTACTGGGCTAAGGAACCTCCTCATTCCTTAAAACAAGGATTTGATGTACATCTCATCATTTTTAAATTAATTTGTCCATGAGTTCAGGGTTTCTTCCATGATTCAAGGTTTTCCCAAATTTCTGGTCATGTAGATTTACCCCTTGTATGTTGCCACCTGAAATAAGCCTTTATTATTCTTTTTAAAGAAGATCTAGGAAATTGCAACAAATCAGCATTCCTCGATTACAGCAAAAATATCTCTAACCCAGTCTTGCTCCAATTTTATCCTCATTTTTGGGTTCCATCAACTAAGCAGCAAAGCTGCAAACTATTTAATCCTCAAACGATGGCTCAATGTTCCTGAGCATTATTCAATATTACTATCAGCCAAAATGCACTTATAGACATATGGCAGACTAGTATTGTAGTTGCTAGCGTGGATCCCTGCCCCTTTTCTTTTATACTAATTGGGAAATATGAACACATCAGTGCATAACTTCAGCACCTGTGCCTAACCAACTTGCCCTATCCTTTTCACTGGGTAATATTTATCTTCATTCTTTATTTCCACATGGGCTTATAGCCTTTCAGTCATGGATGAATATACTACTTAATAACATGTTTTACTGCTGCTGCTAATTTTAAGATTTAACATTGCCTAGATATATTGTGGCTTCCTGAACCTGCTTGATTTGATTTGGGGCCTCATCCGCTGCACGCATGTAGTAGATATTGAGGCACTTGTGGAACCTTTAACAAAACAGAATTTAGCCAACTTCAACCTCCAACAACACCATTATTGCTTCAATTCTTCCAGCTGCCTGCTATGGCTCTGAAACAACTATGCTATCGTCTGGATAAGCATTTTTTTACAGAACCTGAGACTACAGGTTTGTGATACCTGATGTGATGAATCACCCAGGTCTTCAGATTCTTGAACACAGTCTCATGCTGAACATTAAATCGTTTCCAATATGGCTGCTTGGCATGTTCTGTTACCTTCTGATAGATAAGACTGAGAAGAATACCCCCCAGTTACCCCCATCCGGATCTGTTAGTATTTGGCAAGGTTTGACAATCTCCCATGAGGTAATATCATTTTATATTGGCATAAAGTTGCTCATTTCATGCACCTGTCCTGAACATTTCAGACAGTTTTGGCAGCAATGCACTGTTGTTTCCCTGCAATTCTTATATTAGACAAGTTGTTTCACTGAATATTCAATATATTTGCTATATGGATATGTGAAATTTCACACATTTAATTCTGTTTTTTATGTTTCATAGGTTTTCTTTCCTGCAAATCTGATTGATCTTGCATTTAAACTAAATGTCGGTTTTGAAATATGTACCCATTCTTAGATGCTAGAAGTGACTCAAATTTTTATTCTATGCGGCAGTAGTCATTTGAAGGGGACCCTCGTCTTTCTTTACTCCAAACTAGTCTGGATTAAAGTGATTTGGTCTTTTGTGTACAGGTAGGGTAGTTAGTTTGCAGAATACGTTTGACTATTTCTAGCAGTCGATAGTTGTTTTTTGATAGACTCCCTGTTTTTTCACACAATGTTTCAGACTATATGGATGTCTAGCTATATACTTCAGAGGAAATTTTACTGCATTGTGTAAACTGTGAACGTCTGTGAAGCTGTGAGCATTCACAACAAAAAGATCAGGGATTTTTTATCAGAGGCTACAAAGAGAGGATCAAATGGATTTTTAAATTATAATCTGCATGTGTGGTATCTGGATTTCTCTTTCTGGGGATTTCATTTACTTTTTTGTACTCATCTTGAAAGAACTTGATGATTGACACTAGATTATCGAGCTAATATGTATATAATTATGTATAGTATTCTTGTTATCTTAATAATTTTTTTTGGAGGACATTGGAAAATATATAGTTTTGTTCCAGAACTATGCTATGACACAAATATAGAGAGAAAATATGCGTTACAATTTTATTCCTTTTGGTAGAATGCAGAATGAGATATCATTCTCAATCATCTTGACTTTGGTTTCCTTCTGTCAGTCCAACGAAAGTCCGTTATATTGTTCTACAAGGTTTGAGAACAAGAAATAGATCTCCTGTACTAAGGGGTATATATACTGAAAAGATAGATATACTCATTTTAAATTCTATTTTCTTTGCGTTGCAGCTAAATGAAATGGATTTTAAGGCATATTTGGCATCAGATGATGAAGTATCTGATGGTGATGGTGATGATGACGACGATGATGATGACAGTCAAGAAAATGGGGAGGATGGTGAGAACAAGAAGAAAGGCTTAAGAGAGAAGTATAGAGCCCTTCTTCTGGAGTCCGGGGATCCTTCAGAAGGAAGGGAGGATAATGATGACAAAGACATGGAGATAACTTTCAACACTGGATTAGAGGACCTAAGTAAGCGTATTCTTGAAAAGAGCAAGAAAAATAATTCAGAGGAGACGGTTTGGGAGGCTTATTTGCGAAAAAGAAGTGAAAAGAGAAAGGCAAAGAAAAAACTTGCAGAGAGATCTTCTGAAGATGAAACCAGTAATTCTGATGGAGAGGACCCCAATGATGAAGAAAGGGATAATCAATCTGATGATTTCTTTTTAGATGAGGAATCTTTGGATACTGGGAAGAAGACTGGGCCAACTGTTAACAGTTCCAACATGAAGAAGGCTGTTAAAAAAGAGACAAAATTGAAAAATCTGTCAACAAAAATTAAAGATGAAGAAGATGCGAGTAAAGCTGAATTAGAACTATTGCTTGCAGATGATCATGGATTTGAAAATGGTGTTCGAGGATACAATTTAAAAGCTAAGAAAACCAAAGGCCGAAAACGGGACATCCCAAGTGAGGACAAACTACCCACAGTCGATTACGATGATCCAAGGTTTTCTGGTCTCTTCACATCTCATCATTTTGCCATAGATCCAACAGATCCACAGTTTAAAAGGTATGTCGAGGACACATTATGAAGCTTTGGATACAACTCAAAGATCTGTAATTTTATTAAATTCTAGTGGCATATTAGTATTGTGTGCTCTGTTTCTGCTGTATGTCTGCCACAGATACATGAAATGAAAGTGTTTTCATATTTGATGTTAAATGTCAATAACTTGATCTCATTTATTGTATTTTTCAACTCTTTCAATTTGTATCTCTGCCTTTTGGTGCCAGGTCTGCAACTTATAGCCGTAGCATAGTTCAAAAGCAGCAAAAGAAATTTGCAGATAAACCAGTGGATGACTTGAAACCTCTCATTGAGAAAAAATCTACGTTTGAAGATTCTTCAACGAAGAAGAGGAAAACTGAACTCTTGTCTCTAGTTAAATCAGTCAAACGAAAAGTTGGGGCAGTGGATCCCTCCTGACTCTGCGACCCATTTTTGGCACTGAAGATTATTTATTGTTGAACTACCACGGTTTGAATGTCGTATTTGATAATTTATTCATCACCTTATCTCAAGTGTGCGGGTGTTGCAAGAGAGAGAGTTTAACTTGTAAATTGTGGTTTTTTTTCTAGCTAGTGATTTGAATGGTATTTGCTGATATAGATATAGCAAATACCATTAATCTTTGTCCTGATAATGAGCCTATCGCAGTGACATGATCACCTGCGAATTATCAGATCACATTAATATAGATATATTTTAGTTTCATAGTCTAACAATATTCAGTTTATTTTACTTTTCCATTGGGAAGTCAAGGAAATCAAGACCCGTGTGAGTGGTCCTATGGAAGTAACTGAACACTGAACATTAATTATAACACTTGAATTGAAAGATATGCTTTTACATGGTTTCTGCACTAGGAACTCTTAAAGATTCTATGTAGGAATACATTAAATTGCATATAAGGCAAGGAACACTGAACATTAATTTTAACACTTGAATTGAAATATATTCTTTTACATAGTTTCTGCACTAGGAGCTTAAAGATTCTATGTAGGAATACATTAAATTGCATATAGGGCAAGGGATTCGTTAATATTTTTATATTTTTTTCATTTGAATATATATGGTAAAGAATTTTGGTTACTCCATTATTTATGGATGGTAAATGTGGTAAACAATCGGTCTTGATTATAGAGTTTGATCTTGAGGGAATCAAGAGAATCACACCTGTGATCTTACCAACTTTAGGAGTAGAGATCTCACGTCTGACCATGACCATTTGAGCTAACCCTTGGGGCTAATAAAGATTCTATTTTACTGTATACATAATTGCTTATTATTTAGGACTAAATGTTTTGACTAAATTTTGCCAATGGATTTAACTCTTGAAAATAAGTGATACATATGGTGTTTGAATGTCTTATACATCACTGTCAAGCTACAATAGTAACCAAGGAATTTATCTTGTATAAGAAGTTGGCACATGAGATAAATTTCTTGTAGATGAAGGTTTTGCCAAAAGTCTATGGGTGCAAGGAACTCATTTGAATCTTTACTAGCTAAGGTTTCATTGTGGATGATAGTGTAATGTATATAAATATATATGCATAAATATCAATTAATAAACAATAGTGAAATACTAATAATAATTAATGAAGTGACATGACGTAATGAAATGACATTAACATTTATTCATATGTACTAATCAATGCATATATGTGTATACCTTTCCATGGCATTGTAACTCATCATATCTCTAATTCATTATACATTTATTATATGGTCGTCCTTTATGCATTATAACCTGCTGTTTTTCCTATATTGGTTCATAGTTGGGAAACAAATTCTATTAAATTTCATTTGGTATTAATGCTGCTTGTTGATTTGGCTTTTGGCCACACATATTATCAGACCTTGTATGACACAACTTTTTCAAAGGTTTTTTTTAAACCGAGTTGATGCCAACTCATCAATACTATTTATCAGAATTTCTTAGATATCTAATTCTTTCACCACATTCAAGCTTTTCGCCACAAATGAAAAATAGAGTTTTGTTTCAGAATTTATCCTCGTTCTGTTGCCATAAATTTAATCATAAAAAAAAGAAAAATCAAAGTATTAAAAAAAAATTCAGAATGAGAAATAATTTGTTGCAAAGAAAATTGAAACCCATTGGAAGGTTATATGATTTGTCTTGTGCCGAGGACCTTTGTAGAATAGTGATACACCATATAAATATGCATCATTGATTGATAATTACGATGCATATCATCTCGATGCTGGGGTGATGCTTTGTCGGTTCGAATCGATTGTATCTTATTAATGATATTTTAAAATTTTGTTTATTTTATTTTATTTTGACTTTATTTAAAAAAAATGATAATACAATATATTTAAACTAAATTTATGAATGAATTTTTTTGTCAAATATATATAATAAAATAAATTTATTTCAATTTTGATTGAAAAAAATGAAAATGCAATATATCTAGGATATAGTTATAATGAAACTTGGTCAGGCAACTCGACAACTTTTGTCTTGCCTTGGGTGATGGGAAAGCTTGGCAAAACCAAAGTCTGAAGGAGGATGGGGGCTAAAACACGCATCTTTTTGCAAAATCCCTGGCAGTAAAATTGAGTTGGAGACTAAAAACAACAGAGAACCTTTGGACAAAAGTGATCAGCCATAAATACGTCATTTTGGACAATCTCATAGAGTGGATCCGAAACCTGGCAAAAAGCATAAAAGGGGCCTCGACAATTTGGAAGGCAGCCCTCCTCTCATTCCTTGTTATTGAAAATGGCCTAGTTTGGAAAATTGGTCGGGGAACTCAAGTTCGCCTTGGTGCGGACCCGTGGATGGGTTGTCAGAATAGACACACTCTCTCTCCTCCCCTTATCCATGCCCTAAATGAACAAGGTCTTTTTCATCTAAACCAAGTAGTGGACCATGTCGCCACCACTATCTGGAATCGAGGATGGAAATCTGCCACATAGCTGGGTCTAAGTAATGAGCTAAGTCCTTTCTGGAACAACTACATCTATGCCGTCCAAGTTTCCCGTGTCCGCATCTTTGACAGACAGGACGAGCTCATATGGTCCCATGCACCAACATGGAGATACTTGCCAAAATTGGAATACAAATTCCTCACATCCCCAACCAGGCAAGATGTCGAAACCTGGTGGTGGAAAAATATCTGGAAAATGCATTGCCCTCAGAAATCTAGGATTTTCATGTGGTGTGTACTCTCTGGGAAAATAGGTGGAAGGCCCAGGAAGATGCCCTCTCTGCATGCAAAATGAGGAAATCATTCAACACTTATTTTTGGAGTGTCCCTTCCAAAGGAAATCCTAGACTGAAATCTAACAACACACCAACCTTCCCCAGCTTTAGAATGGCAACTCATTTGAAGAAACCTGAAAAAATTGGCAAAACTCCCCTCAAACAGAACTCTTTCGAGCTTTACCTGTCATCCTCATTTGGGGCACTTGGATGGTTAGGAGCAAAGCGATTTTCGAAGACAAAACCTCAAGCTCGGAATGCATAGCCCTTCTCAGCCTGAAAATCCTCTCATTCCCCCCAGGAAAATAAGCCACCTGCCCCAAGGATCATCAGCGAAGAACAAATAAACAAATCACAGCGTTGGGCCTTTTTCGATGGAGCCTCAAAGGATTGGTTTTGTGGATGAGGAGTAGTCCTCCACCTATCCAAACATCACTACTTTCACATATAACTGGGCGTGGGACATGGCATAAACAATTATGCAGAGCTTCTCACATTAAAGCTCCTCACATTTGCAAGAGAAAGGAATTGCACCCACATACAAATTTTTGGAGACTCATTGCTAGTCATAAATTGGGTCAACAAAATCCAAATCTGTCACAATTCTTTTCTCAACAATTTGCTTGAAGACACTCGGAGTATTTTTAGCGTTTTTGACTCCTTCCAGTGTCAACATGTCTATAGGGAACACAACACTACAACATGCAATCTCTCAAAAGAAGGCCTAATTCTGATACATGGCCATTGGAAGATTACATAATACATAAACGACACATTTCGGGCCTTCTACCACATGCCTTTTGTTGATGGTCCTCAGCTGAGCTAAAGCAACGACTTTTTTCTCAATCTTTTTGGGAACTTCAGTTTTTCTCTCGGCCTTTTTTGCACTAATACACATACGATCATGGTATAATTTTTAGCAGAAAAACAACTTTTTCTTCCCGAAGGCAAAACACTTGCTATAGATATGTCTCGAAAGGCATAAGTATTGTGGTTTTTTTGTTTTGTTTTGTAAATACTACAATATGGACAGGCAGGCAAACATGCCTTATTCAGAAAGAGCTTGAAAAACACTTTTGCACTATGTAATTTGCTTATCAAATAATAAAATTACGCTTTTTTCCTTGAAAAAAAAGAGTTATGAATGAAACTTTAAATAAATGATATATGACAAAATGAGTTTATCTTAATTTAAGGATTTTTTTTTTCAATTGTTAAATGGTGATATTATAAATATAATCACAAAATTTCCAATTTTAATTAATATAAATTTTTGTTGGTTGCCATGAAAACTTTACATTAATTACTTATAAAACATAAATTCAAATTCAATTTTTTTGAATTGTTAAATGGTGATATTATAAATATAATAACAAAATTTTCAATCTTAACTAACATAAAAATATGTTAATGAAACTTTACATTAATTACTTATAAAACACAAATTCAATTTCAAAATTTTTATTTTTAAAGTTAACAAATGATGTTATTTTAGTATTGAAAAAAATGTGGTATCAAAAATATATATCTTTATTTTATTTGATTTTTTAATTAATAAAATGATTATATTTTGTATTTGTAAATTTTCCTGGAGTTCCCCAACTCGGTTTCATGCCACCATTTTCATTGTTTAATGATCAATCCAATTTACTTTCAATTGCAAATTAATTGATATTTCTCATAAACAATTTGACAGAAACATGAAGAATTTTTACAACTTTAATGAGCAAAAACAAAACACAGTCACACATAAAATTGAGAGAACTATTTTTGGTCAAATTGACCTAGGCAAAACCACAATTCTGGGGAAAACCTGTTCTTGAGAGAGAATTTTATTTATGCTATAAAATATAAGTACAACAATTTCAAAAACATAGATAAACTTATCTTATCCACAGTTCCCAACAATGTCTGAAAACAAAAATTCACAATTTGAAATTTTCTGCTATCAAGCTGCCTCAAAAAATGTGGCACAACTTGATTGTATGATCCTCGTTTTTTGTGCCCACTGTTGTATTGTATGACCTGTACGATCCTTGAATTTTGTGGTCTATGTTGTATCAAACGACTTGTATTGTCCTTGAATTTCACGCTCTCTACTATACTGAATCACCTCGAATTTTGTGCCCCAGAATTGTATGGATTGCCTCGAAAAATGAGCCTAGTGCTGTACAAAACTTCCTCGAATTTTGTGACCATAAATAGTCTCAAATTTTGTGCCCCTATTGCAATGACTCAACAATAAATGTTGTACGAACCTTGATTTTCGTGCCTAGAAATTTCTTGGGATTCATGTTGTACATAATTATAATTAATGATGTTGAACTCCCATTGGGAATCATGCCCACGGTTGCGCTCCCTCAGTCTCCTAGGATTTCTCCTTCTCTTGCTCTCCAATGCTCATGGAAAAAAAGAATGACCCTCGTTTGCCTTCCCTTGCCTTTTTGGCGTTTAGTGAGGTTGCTGAATGATTATCTAATCCAAGGGCCCAAATTGACTTAGATCAATGGATGAGAAATAATGTGCACTTTTATTTTTCTTTAAAATTAATTTCACTCAAGTTAAAATTAAATATTACAAAAATGTCACTTTAATATCTAAAGTGAAAATTAAAAACTCATCTCAAGTCATTTATTGCAAGGGCCATGTTATTTTCCCTTTTTAAGGGACTTAGGAAAAAAGTCACTAGGGGAACAACTTCTTAGTTACAAAAATCAACACTCCCTCTCATCGAGGAAGATGTTCTGCACCACACACAATTTTTCTATGAAGTGAATGAACTTGTCTCTTCCTCGACTTCGTTAGGATATCTCCAACCTGTTCATCCATAGAAATGTACTGCAACTACACAACTCTTCTTTGAACATAATCATGTATGAAATGATACTTTATCTCAATATGCTTTGACCTATAGTGAAATACCAGATTCTTAGAGAGTTGGATGCAACTTTGATTGTCACAATAAATCACCGTAGGCCTCACCTCTTGATCAAATAAATCCACCAAAACTTGTGAAGCCAAAGTGCCTCACAACTAACCTAATTGACTACCATGTACTCAGCCTTTGCAGAACTCGAAGCAACGGAATTTTGCTTTTGACTGATCAACGAAACTGTTGCTAAGCCCAAATTGAAACATCTGGAAGTGCTCTTTCAGTCTGCCACACTCTCTGCCCAATTTGAATCCGTGAAGTACATCAAACTAACCCCATATGATCTCCTATAATCCATACCATAATCCATTGTCCTTAGAAGATATTTCAAGAAATGTTTCGTAGCAACCCTTTGCACTCTGCTAGACTCCACCATGAATTGACTGAGGGTGTTTGCTGCAAAATACAAATATGGCATGGTGTTGACTAGATAGATCAACGAACCAATGAGCTGACGATATAAAGTAGGATCCACCAGCTCTCTCTCATAAGCATGAAGCTTCTTCTAGTTGGCAACCATAGGTGTAGATATCGACCTATAGTCCTCCATCCAAAATCTCCTCAGAATATCCACTGCATACTTTCTCAGTCCTAGGATGAGTAGGCTCTTGCTAAACCTCCAATCCCAAAAAACAATGCATCAACCCAACGCCAATCATATCATACTCTGAAGCAAGATCTCTCTTGCAAACTGCAATAGGTCTCTCATCACCTGTGATAAACAAATTATCCACATATAACTGAAGAATGAGCGAATAATCTCTAACAAAGATGAAGTAAGATCAACCTCACTCTTCTGAAAACCCATCGGTAACAAGTAAGAGTCTATCCTGGAATACCAAGCTCTAGGAGCTTGCTTCAGCCCATACAAGTCTTTCTTCAGCCTGCAAACATGAGACTCTCTCCCATGAATCTCAAAGCCCTGTGGCTGCTCCACATAAACCTCCTCCTGTATGATTCCATTGAGAAATGTAGTCTTCACATCCATCTAATGGATCTTCCAACCCATTTCCATAGCAATGGAAATCATTGATATGATAGAGGCATAACGAGAAACCAGTGCAAAGGTCTCACCATAATCAACTCCCTCTACCTGTGAAAACCCCCGCACCACAAATCGAGCTTTGTATTTCTGCACACTGCCATCTGCAACATGCTTTACCTTGTAAAGCCATCGAGAAGTCACCATCGACTTTCCCTTAGGTCTCAGAACTATCTCCCACACATCGTTCTTCATGATGGAATGGTACTCTTTCATCATGGCATCTCTCCACACATGATGTTGGGATGCCTACTCAAAAGTAGATAGATCAGAATCACAAAGACTAGAAACGAAGGTCATACCCAATTTATCTCACATCACTATAGTCCTCACTGGTTCCTTGGGTGCTCGAAAATCCTTTGCTTCCTTCAAGGTCTCACAAAGCCATTTAGGCTTCCTCTTCCTTAAAGGTTTCTCCCAAATTGGTCTATCATCATTTGAAGAACTCCCAGAAGTAGATGGTCGAGACACCTGTGGACTAGGAGCTAGTGAACCAGCTAATGGTGAAAGCTGTGATTTCGTAGCTAAAAATGGCGAACCCATGATTTGAGAACCAAAACCTATCCTTGAAGTACCTGTTGGCTAAACCACTGAACCTGAATAACATGTGCCTATAACATGTACGGTCATCTAATTCCCTTCTCTTTGTTGTATTGTACAATCTGTACGGTCCTCGAATTTCGTGCTCTTTGTTGTACTGAATCACCTAGAATTGCATGCCCTAGAACTGTATGGATTGCCTAAAAAAACATGCCCAATGTTATACACAACTTCTTTGAATTTCGTGCCCTTGTTGTATTTTTATGGACTCAACAATAAATGCTGCTGTATGTAACTCGATTTTCATGCCCAAAATTTTATTGGGATTCATGTTGTATGATTTTGTAATTAATGCTGCTGTACAGTAATTGGGAATCGCGCCCATTGCTTCTCTCTCTTAGTATTTTGTGATTTCTCCTTCTCTTGCTCTCCAATGCTCATGGAAAAAAAGAATGAGTCTCATTTGCCTTTCCTTGCCTTTTTGGTGTTTAATGAGGTAGCCCATCTAATCTAAGGGCCCAAATTGACTTAGATCAATGGATGAGAAATAATGTGGACCTTATTTCTCTCCAAAAGTAATTTCACTCAACTTAAAATTAAATATTATCAAAAAGTCGCTTTAATCTCTAAAGTGAAAATTAAAAACTCATCTTAAATCATTTAATTGAAGGGTCATGTTATTTTCCCCTTTTAAGTGACTTAGGCAAAAAGTCACTAGCAGAACAAATTCCTAGCTACAAAAATCAACAATATTAAAAATTGGGTGCAACACACTAGTCAACATGTTAATACAAAATGTAGTTTCTCACATAGTCTAGTATTTTGCACTTGCCTATAAGCTTGAACGCTTGATTCACAAAAATAAGGAAAATTTTAAGAAATGTTTTGATGAAAGCAAGAACTTTATGAACTTATTACTTTGCGAATGAAATGAAATAATTATTTGTTTTTGTTGTTACAAACTCTAGTAGCTAAGGCTACATGTAGAAATATCTCCATCACATGTACAGTGGCCACCTTTAAAAAATGCAACCCTACAATTCTTCATAATGAAGCTCCATTCTTGAGATTGCAAAGGGAAGTCTTAAGTAAAAGGAAAACCGAACATCAAAGATTTACAGTATATTACCTACAAAACTCATATTGACAACAATTGATAGATTCCAAGATAAAGCACTAAGAATTGAGAATGTGCTTGATTATAAGGAATTTGTAAATACAGACGTTGAAATCTACATAACTTTATCCAGAACATAATGAACATGTTAATTGTAGGTGCATAAATTTAAGACAACACACGATATATGTTTTTCGAAACAGATAGAAACATTAAACTATAACCAATTCATATATGTACAAATGCAAAACATAGCTCACAAAACAAATAAAAATTGTTTATTAATATTACAACAAAATTTATTGAAAGCAATGGATGAAACCCTAACCCTAATCTTCAAGATGCTCCAACAAGCTCAAGAAACCCTAGCGACTCTGAGAGAGAGAGAGAGAGAGAGAGAGAGAGAGAGAGAGAGAGAGAAATGATATAAGAAGTTCCAAGAGAGAAGTGATTGATCACACCTTGAACGCGAGTGATAAGAATGACTGATGTATATATATGAATGATCATCTTGAATGCCTAGCTCATGAGAACAAGCCCAATCATCTCACAAGAGCAAGATCTAACTAAGATGTTCTCCTTCCCTTATATATCTTCTAGGTTTTCCTCATGAACCGTAGTGAATCACTCCAAGACGATAAGTACAAATACAAGTGTATGCTGATGAAGAATGAAAGGATTCTTTCCTTCCTCTATATGAGAGGTAAAGGGAGATAGACAATAAATTTATGGGCCATTGTATGTACAAACAACCTACAATACCATATGTACGTTCACAAATGTGGAGCATTTCACTTCAAGGGTACACATGTCAAGCTCCAATGTGATGTCTTCCATAAGCAATGACCCATATGCAAGGATACTCCACAAGGTGTGTCCAATGCTCCTCCTACATGCCTCCTAAGAATCAAACAAACCTTTCAAGCCATGTACACCATTGGGTCCACTCCTCCTACATGAGCACTATTGTAACTCAAGTGTCCTCAATCCAACTTGAAGCCTCCATACAAGTAGGGTATTCTCCAAGAAAGTAGTGATGTCCATGTGGACATCATGTAGAATGTCATAAAAGCTGTCAAAATATCTCCAATACCCTGGTGAAGAACATCATGCAAGCATTGAATTTATGTCAAGTAACCACAGAGGGAGTCATCTCCAATGTGCAAATCCATCACGTACCAAGTGGACCAGATGTTGGAGATGCTGGTATTGGTTGGCAAACCCACAGTTAGAAACAACATGGAAGTGTTGTTTTGAAGGCAAGAGGTCTTGAAACCTGTGACCTTGACACTAATGCTGATGCTCAGGGCGTTCCTGAATGGGAAAATGTTATGACTGTTGAAATTGATTCCTGGAAGAAGAATCATATGTGGGAACTTGTTCCTCGACCACATGGAAAAAATGTTGTGAAGTGTTGATGGAAGTTTACTTCTGACGATGCTGTTGAGTTCCACAAGGTTTGTCTTGTCGCCAAGGGATTCTCTCAGCAAGAAGACATCAACTATAATGAAACCTTTATCCATGATGCAAATAGTAACTCTGTTCGATCGATTATTTCCCTTGTTGCTCGTTTTGGATGGGAGCTTCACCAAATAGATGTTAAAAGTGCTTTTCTTCATGTATATTTGACTAAAGAAATTTATATGGAGAAACCTCCTGGTTTTGAGAAATATTTTTCTCTTTGTTGACTCAAGAAGTCATTGTATAGTTTGAAACATGCACCTTGTTCTTGGTATGAGAATATTGATCATTTCTTTGTAGTCTTGGCTTTAAACGTTTTGAATCTGATCACAAACATTTATGTATTATGATCCTACTTCCACCAAAATATGCGCCTTACTAAGGCGAGTTAGACTAGCCCTCTTTTCTTGATGATCAGTGGAGAGAAGACCTTGAGCTAGGAATTCGTAGTTTCCGCTGCTTGACAATGCCTTCTTTCATAGAGGCTCTTATACCATGCCAAATTTTCTAATCTACTTAGCTTAATTAGGATATTTATCTGAAATAATAACAAGTATATCAAGATACATAAGATCGAGCATATACACAAGACACATATATTTTTATTGGGGAAACCATAAAGGAAAAAACCTCAGAAACATCCTTAGAATAGTACAGTCACAAAGACTGTTTCATAAGATGATCAAACCCAGTAATAAGAAGTCTCCATCAACTATAGGTCTCTCTTCCTTGTCTCTCTATCTCTCTCATGCAAACTTGAGTGAGTGTGAGGTGTGTATAAATGATGGAGGGAGCTTCCCTATTTATAGCTTTCAAGTGATTGACCTAATATAAGACTAGGACCGACCTCTTACCCTAACAGGGCCGACTTCTCCTAGAGAGACTCCAAAAATAAATTACATGATATTACACTAGGGACTATTTCCCCGACTTACGACAAAGGTTGTACCTCAAGGTCCATACACAATAATGGCATCTCGAAGAAGGAAAACACATATACGATGGGGGTACAACAACATACAATTATAATATACATCATAATATCGTCTGAAGTTACAAATACATCAACAACCTCAATAACTATTTCCATAATTTTTATAAAATTTTGTACCTTTCCTTTTCTGTTCGAAACTTTCACGCCTTTTATTTTTCCAATTAGGTATACATTCTCATTTGTTTTTATTTTGATTATAACAAAAACGTTCTTTTATCATAGCATCTTCCAGAGTTTTCAGATTATCATATTTGATTCTTTCTTTAAACATAAGAGATAAACAACTAAGAAAACACGTAAACAACTAAGAAAACACTAAATTTTTGGTTTTTCATCAATAATATATGGTACATAATGTAATATACTTAGAAACTTACTACATAGTTCTTTCATCATCATTGCACCTAATCTTAATTCATAGAATTCTTTAGCTTTTTCCTTATAATATTGTTCTGATAAATACTTTCTTTTAAAATATTTCTTAACATAGACTTATTCTTCAAGTTCTCCATTAAGAAAAGTAGATTTTACATCCATAAGATATACTATGAAGTTCTTGTAGCTTGCAAAAGCTAAAAACATCATAATGGCGTCAAGTCTTGCCACAGGTGCAAAGGTTTCTTAAAAGTCAACACCTTCTACTTGAGTATATCTCTTGCATAATAATCTAGCCACAGTTTCTTGTCACATGACCATGCTCATTGAACTTGTTTTTAAAAATCCATTTGGATCCAATAACATTCATGCCCTTCGTTCTTGGGATAAGTTCCCAAGTTTGATTCTTTTATATTTGATCAAGTTCATCATTCATAGCATTGATCCAATCCTTACTTTTTCAAGCTTCTTTAAATGTTTTTGGTTCTACTTAGAAATAAGTGCTTTTTCTTCGTCATAAAGTAATTTTCTTCTTGTTTTAACTCTAGAGTCTCTATCACCAATTATTTGACTTTCAGGACGATTCTTCTGACCCACCTAGATGGTGTCTTTGTGTGTGATCTTGGGGAGTCTCTATTCTCAATTTTTTGTGTTTCTTCTTTCTCTACTTCTCCATCTTCTTCTTCTTCATCCTCTTCTTGTGAACTTTCTTCCCCATTTTTAGCGTCCATTTTTTCATCATCAGTTTCTTCAACATCCTCACTTTCTTGGATTTGGATTCTTCTTGACTTAGTATCATCAACATTTACTCTTGTACTTTCAATGATCTTGTGTGATTTTAGATTATAACATATGTATGCCCTTTTTGCGGAAGAATATCCAAGAAATATGTCTTCCTCTGTTCTAGAGTCAAACTTCCCAAGATTACCATATTCTCTTTTTATGTAGCATTTACTTCCAAAAACTCTAAAATATTTAAATGAAGTTGGTATTCCAAACCATAGCTCATAAGGATTCTTGTCGCTATTCATTCTGAGTTGTGCTCTGTTTTGTATGTAGACAACTGTATATAATACTTCTCTCCAATAGCCATTAGGAATTTTCGCTTCATTAAGCATAGTTCTAGCTACTTCCTGGATTGTCCTGTTCTTTCTCTCCACTACTCCATTTTGCTAAGGAGTTTTTGTTGTTGAAAACTGCCTCTTGATTCTATGTATTTCACAAAACTTATTGAATTCATTTGAGGTGAACTCTCCACCATTATCTAATATTATAGATTTAATCTTGTGATCTGCTTGATTCTCAACAAGTGATTTGAAATTCATAAAGGCTTCTGATTTTTCTTTAATAAATGTCACCCAAGTCATCCTTGTATAATCATCAATTAATAACATACAATAATATTCACCTTGAAGGATTTTAGTCCTTGTTGGTCCACAAAGATCAATGTGATTTAATTCTAATGGCTGAGAGGTTGCATGTTATTTGACCTTGAAGCTTGTTCTCGTTTGTTTCCCATGAAGACAATGTCTACAAACATGATTTGGTGGTTTTATGATCTTTGGAAGATTTCTTACAGCTCCATTGTTACTAATTTTTACAAGATTGTCAAATTTCAGGTGGCCCATCCTCCTATGCCACAACAAAATTTCATCAATTTGATTCATATAACATTGCTTTTCATTTTCGAGAATATACACATTGCTTGGAGTTCTCACAACAGTTCCAACAAGTTTTCCTGAATCTTTTCTTCAAATTACATGTTGGATTGAATATACATATGTATCCTTGATCACATGTTTGGATCACACTTAAAATATTAGGTTTTAAGTTCTTTACAAGCAGAACATTTTCATCTTTCATCTTGTCTGTAATAGCCACTGCACCCTTCCCAATTATTTTAGAGGACAAATTATCTGCAAAGGTGGCTTTTCCTTTTTGCTGCTTTTTTAGGCTTAGGAACTTAGTTGGGTCACCTGTCATGTGTTTTGAGCATCCACTGTCCACATGCCATAGATTTTTTTTTCTTGTAGCACATAGAGCTAATGAACATTCCACATCAGCCTTCTTCTTCCAAGCCATCCTTTCTTCTTTGCCCTGAGATTTTGAGGCATCATCCATAGAAACTACTAGTTTACACTTTCTAGCAATGTGTCCCTGATTTCCACATTTGTAGCATTCTGTACTATAACTCTGTACATGAGAAAAATAATTGTAGTTTCTTCCTTAGTTTACAATTTTTCTTATAGAAAAAAGTATGTGATGTAATCCCTTTCTTAACAGGAGCCTTTAGTTTACAATTTCTAGATATATGTCCAAAATTGCTACAGGCATAACAATTTCCCAAAAAGGGTTGCTGATGTCTACTTGTCATTGGTATTTTTGACGTCATATTTGTTCTTTGTAAGAGAGGACCATGTTTCTTACTTTCTTCCCTTTTAATTGGGCGCTTGAGTGTAGCAACCTAACTCCTTTTGTTTCCATCTTGGTTTGTGGAAGAGGAACATCCTAGCTTCTTTCTTTGTCAAATTCTAATTGAGATTTATTGCTTGATGGTATTTGGAAACTTATGATTTCATATAAAGTCCTTGAGCTATTTTCAAACCTTGATTTGACAGATTATTTATCCAGTTTCTTTCTGAGGTGCATAATATCTTCTTCAAGCCTTTCAGATTCTTGTATTCGCTTTTTGAGCTGCTGTTCTAGATTGTTTTAAGCCCTTTTGACTTCTAGAACCTAATTTTTTAAGTCAACAATCATTCTTTCTGCATCATTGTTTTTCTCTTCAAATTCTATCATGTGATTTTTTATTTTTTGTACATCCTTTTATACTTCTCTAATTCATTTATAAGTTCTTCTTCAAGAACTACCACACCTTCTATTTCTTCTTTAGGGATTTTGTTCTCTAATCCCATGAGTATGACTTCAACATCTTCAGTTATATAATCTTCATTGTCTTCTTTGGAATAGAGGGGTTTCTTATTTTTCTAAAACTTCTTCTTGTATATGGTCTTATTCTTTTGATCTTTCTTATGACAACAAGGTTCTTCATCATCACTATCCTCTTGTTTTGGGTAAGGACACTTCCTGGAAAAATGTCCAATCCTTCCACAGTTAAAACATTTCAAGGGTAGCTTCCCTTTTTACTTTCCAGTGCCTCTCTCAAGTTTCTTGATGAAGAGAGATTCCTCATCATCTCGGTCCTCAGATTGGAGCTTGGATATAGCTTTAAAGGCTGCTTCTTTATTTGATGATCCATGTTTCCCTGTTCTCATCTTATAGGCAGTGAATAATCCCATGTAGTTCATCAATAGTTTCTAGTTTAAGGCTGCTTCTTTTTTCCCACTGCTACAGATAAGGATGGTACTACACCATATTTATTGGCAACTAGTGGAAGGAGGCTATGACCCCCTGGTTTTATCAGCTATTAGTGAGAGGATGCTATGACACCCTGTTTACTAGCTTCCACTAGAAGGAGGCTATGAACCCCTTGCAGGCCTATTACCTGTCCTAGCACCTCCCAACCTCCCTTATATGATAATTTGATCTTTGACTGTTCTACATCAATCTATCTATCAATTGAATGTACAGAGACACCTATTTGAAGGTTTAAAGAATTGTTATATACCCTCAAATATATCTCTTCATTCAACAGTTACATATCTTCATCGTGACTCTTCACAGAAAAACAAACTAATTCGAAATTACTTCTATGTTTGTCATTTTTAACTCTGTTTAATTTATCAGTCGTGACCTTCCACAGCTTATTTTCCACAACGTTCTTTCTACAACGTCCTTTCTGCAACAAACTCTCTGCAACAGATCTTTTCTGCATTTACCTTTCCGTAATCATCTTTTCGCAATTAACTTTCCGAAATTGCGAATTGTAGATTGCAAACAATTATCTTTTTGTAATTTGTAGGAACCCATTCCTTCCGCATTTGCGGGTTGCGGATTGGGGATATGCATTTTGACTTTTTTCAAAAATTTATTCTGCAATTACCTTTCTACCATCGAAAACTCCTTTCTTTCGCAATTGCAGAAAGTTGATTGTGGGTATGCATTTCTACTTTTCTCAAAAAGTTCTTTTGCAATTATATTTCCGCAACAACCTTTCCGCAATCGGAAACTTCTTCCTTCCGTAATTGTGTATTTTAGATTGCGGGTATGCATTTCGACTTTTCTTGAAATGGGCTTTCGCAAATCTCTTTCTGCAACTTTTGTGAACCGTTGATTGCTTTGCGGAATCCTCCTCGTCCGTTGATCAGTTATCAAAACATAGTACTTCACTTTGGCGCTCTGGAATGTTATCTTCCATGCACATTTACTTTGCATAATATTTCCCTTCCGTTGATCTATTTTATTGATATGATCTTGGCCTTCCAACCTCTGCTAAATAAGTTGACCGCAACTCTACGACTCCGTGTTTATGCCATCGCATGCCCTGCCATCACCTATTCCTTTGTCATTACCAAACTCTTTTGACATCAATGACAATTCCTTCCAACATACCTTTATAAAGGTTTTTGATTCTTCCTTATGGTTCTATGGTTAGGCATATGGCAATTCATACGATACTTGTGAACTATGGTAATGTGAATACGTGAATACCATGTGTAAATAAAACTTTGAGTCGATATGGCATGAGGCATGGAGGGTCTATGGTAAGTTGTTTTTGTACATTCTACATTTTTTGAAAACCAAGCCAATGATTTAATTATTGTACTTCTGGCTTCACCTGTGGCTTGCGAGTTGACAGCATAGCCAGGGTGGTTGATTGCATTTCTTGGAGAGTAATAATTGAATGTCAGATTTCAGTTTTCGTGGGTGAAGTTGTCTCCCTCCATGTGTTCATATGCTCTCTCTGAACCATTGGATGATCTTTGCTTGGTTTTGTTGTGGTTTGGGAAATGTGACATTTACCCTGTCAGGCTATTCATTGTTTAATTGGAAATCAACCGCTTCCTCATGCATAAATAGACGAGGTTTCCATGCTTTGCGTTTATAATTTCTTTGTAATGAGAAAAAAATCTCATACGAGCTCTCCATTAGAATTTGAGAGTTTGTAAAACATGTTTGAGGTGTGGTTAAGGAGTTGGGCTCTTGTCCCTTTACTGATTCCACGATTTCTCAAAGATTTTTTTTCTATCTATTGTTTGTGGAAGGTTTGACTTTTGAAATTATTTGAAATTTTTTCAATGTAAGGATTCAGATGCATAAGCTACTCGGGCTGTCTACAAGGAGAAACTCTACCAATAAGTTTTCTCTGTAAACTCTTATCATCGTTTTCCTTTTTCCTTTTAGAACCATTATTAAGAAAACAAATGTTGTTGTGTAGGGTTTCATGACAAGGTTTTTCCTTCTTTGTGGTGTAGATAAGTTATCTATCATTCTTCCCAAATATACATTCAAAAGTGAGTTTAAGGTTATCGATTCTTGAGTTTTAAAAGTAATGTTGGTTTGAAAAACGAATGACAGAGGGTACACCTGTAGGCTTCGACTGCATGAGGATTATCCATTGGCCAACTTGTGTTTTATTGATGTCCTCTACTATGGTAAGTGTATTAGACCCTAACACAACTTTAATTTGTGTTTTTATAAAACTAATAAGGTAATGACTGCCTGCATAATAAATGTGCAAGAAGATAGTGTATTCAATGATTTGTGGAAATAGTTATGCTCTTATTGCGTGGTGTTTGTTGGCTTCCAGGAAGAAGAAAATATCCTCTGGTAAGATTTGTTACTCTTCCTCAAGCAATTTTCAATGTTATTTCCATACACAAACTCTAAACGTTTGTATCATGGAATGTGGGTTGTGGCCTCGCTGGATACAACTTGTCCACTATTTAGGTATGCAAAATACCTTCCTTGGTCATTACAGGGTCTGGTATAATGAATATCTAAGTGCAAGGGTTTGGATCTGGGACGACCCTATGTAATTCATTAATTTAAGTTTGTAATCTCATAATTTTAGTAATCTAGGTTAAAAATTTGCGGTAATTGCTTAAAACGAGCTGAGCTTATTCTTTTCGAAGATAAATCTAAGTCTAAGGGTTTAGATTTGGGATGGAAAATTTTTAAATTATTTTTATGAAAGGCACTTTTCTCTCTCGACGTAGATATAGTGTATAGTTCAGAAGAGTTGGAGTTTTGAATTTTTTTGTTGAACCTGTTTTTAATTTGGAAAAATAACCTAGTTGTCGGTTTTATCAGGGACTATAATAAATTGCTAGTTAATTGATTGAATTCTTGTTTTCTCATTGAGACTGTATGTATGTAACTTTTATTGTATCCCTTGGTTCTATTTATCATTTTTGACTGTTTATAGTTTAATATAAAAATCTTATTTCTGGCCATAACGACATATACATTGTTTAACATATAATACTTATGGATCTATAAAATAAATATGAAGCCTCTCGACTCTAATGCTTCTTCTATGTTTCCTTATTTGATTTCCATGATTATCATTCATAGATGTTTAAGTTAAAATTTTCTATGATAGGGTTTATCTATCATGATGACGATTCATTATATAAAAAGAAAAATAACATTTTTTCCAACTAAAATACTATGTGCATGGACAACTTATAAAAGAATAAAAATAAGAATTTAAGAATTTATTAAATAACTTTCTGTATATAACTAGTTTTAGTATTCTAACATGTGTAATAATGGATTCCAGTAATTAAACTAACAAGACAAAAAATGTTGGATTATTTAGATAAGAACTTGTCACCATTGATGGGATAATGAAACTGAGGTTGCCATTCCTCCCAACCAATTCCAAAAGCATCCAAATTACTTGCTCTAGAACCCCCAAGCCTGTTTGATGAAATACAAGGACAAATACTGATCAATGCTCACTCTCTCTCTGCATAAGCTAGATAATTTCTCCTCCATCAAAAGCATCCTTCTTATTCTACGGGGTCAATACTTATAGTATCTTGCCTAAGACTTGGTCATTTATGAGCCACCTGCTCATTATTGCTCCATAATGATTCTCGACTTCATTTTAGGGAATATTCCTTGTGCATCACTTGAGTTCTCATTCATCTTTTTTTCCCATTTGTCATTCCTCCTTGTGGGTCAACAAACACTCTTTAACGACTACTTCAGTTTCAGTTTATCTTAGTTTTTCAGTTATTAAATGATAAAAATATTTTACATTTATTTTGACCTGACTTGGTCAAAATCTCAATAAAAAAATAATAATTTAAAGTATATAATAATTAATGAATATTCAGTGTGTTGCAACTATGATTCAACATATGGTAGGGGAATACAAGTCCAATTTTCATTTGAAAATTTCCTCATCACCATGGTCTTATCGAACTTTAGTAAAAATAGCGACCGATTTTTACACCGTTTCAATTTATTTCTGGGCTGGAAGTCGTTTTACCTATCGAATGTGAGATCTCGTGTTTGAATCTAGTTGTCCAACATCTGCCCAATACCTTTGCGGAGGAAGAATGGTTCTTGTATTTAACCAAACTTGAAGAAACTTGTCAAGATGCAACCCTCACTAGTGAAGCACACAAAAACATGTGGAGGCTTAGTACGATAGGTCCATTCAACCTCGTGTTTTCAATGAATGCAACTTAGTTTTGACATACGATAAAAAACATGACAAGTTAGGGGCTGGTAAGCTCGAATCCATGTGGCATGGCCCTTATATCATGAAATGAGTTTTGGATAAAGGAGCCTATGAGATAGAATATTATGGTGGGATACCTTTGGGAGAACCTCAAAATGGGATCTTACTTAAAAGGTACTATGCTTAGTAACTTTGCATGTGGACCTTGTACATTTTGTTTATATACTATATATTTTGGTGTGGTGTGGATATTTTCCCCCTTTTGTGTGTTAGGATATCGTTCTAGTCACAAATTCTTATACCATGTTGTGATTGAATGAGTAGATGGATTTTTATTCTGGATTTGTGGATGGTTCCAATCGACATACCCGATATATCGCTTCGGTGGCTTGGGTACTACTTCATATTTTCCTAATGGTATGTCTCAGTTGAGATATCATTTGAATTTATACAATATCAACATGTTCCAAGGCATATGAATACAATTGCTGATTCGTAAGATAATTATATCTTAAATTGACACATTGCACATTCTTAAACATTTCATTTTTAAGTGTATCATTAAAAGCACCATGTAAATAGTGCATGTAAAAATAAGTAGTCTAAATGATATGCATGTACATACATTCCATAATAAACACATTGTACAGTAAAGTCGTTGAATATTTATTTCATATTAAGCATATCAAATATGGTTTTAGAAGATGTTCTAAGATTTTTTTTTTGAAGCTCATAGGTTTCAGATATAAGACAAAAATTGAAGCATATGGATTTCAAATAACACCATCTGTATATCACATTAATCTAGCCATAGCATTCATGGTAACATATGATGTCCCAAACCATGCACCTAAGTAGATGGCCAATGTGCCCATAAACTCCAACTGTATAACATTGATAATGTAGTGGAATATCATCCAGTGACATGTTTGGTATATCCGAGGTCAACCTCTCTAGGTTCTTCTCAACTTCCTCAAGCTCCTTAGATGCCTCACGATCATGAGCCATGACAACTTTATGTTCTCCCCATATTAGGATAGGAGAAGTCCCAAGTGGTCTTACAAGCCCAACATCTGCATAAGTAACATGTGAAGTCTCAGTACACCCAAAAAATAATAAAAATCATAAAGACACATAAAAATTGAAAAATATAAAAAAATCCTTATTGAGGTTGCTCTAGTGTGGCCCCTCTGGAAGCACTAAGTCAGGATCTCCTTGGAAATTTGTTCCTATGTACACATAATCCTCAATCATTAGCAGTTTTCCATGCGACCACCTGAAGAACATTGGTGTGTAAGAATGATTGGACCACCACCATGGTGAGCCATCGAATCAACCCACCTCTTCATACACGACTTTCATGGTTCCACTCTATCCATATCAATGGCATATGGATAGAAGAGAGGAACCCTCTCTAGGAAAAAGGAAACAAAAAATAGACCCATATCCCAATTGTTTCAACTGACCTATACTACACTTGGTCAATTGATCCTTCATGTTTTTCAGAAGACCTTCATTCTAGTTAAATAATGTAGGTTCCATGCACTCTATTGCATATATCATTTGGGACTTGGTCACATGATGCAGGGATTTACTTCCTACAATCCTCGCAATGGTAAACATGATAGTTCTAAATGCAATATCTTTCACCTCTTCGATGGGGATCTTCCCATTAACCTTATGTGTCCTGGGTGTGTAATAAGCAGTTATTAGTGAGTCGGCACTCTCTTCCCCTCCCTTGGGTCTAGAGAGGGAAATTTGTGCTCCCTGCCTTGAAAGACTGGTGAGGAAATATATATCCTCCACCTCTAAGGTGAGAACATGAACCCCAACTTGAAAATTAAATTCATATGGGACCCACATCCTTGATAGATGCTCTAGCAATTGACTGTTGGCACTCATCCCAGGAACCACGAAGAATTTCATCAACCCACACTCATAGAGGGAAAGCATGGTATTTGCATCATTGTTTTCCCTTATGCATTCCATTTCATGCTCTCTCTCCCTCCATTCCAACATTTTTGATGGCTAAAACATGCATCAAGACAAAAAAAAGGATTAGAACAATTTCAGTGGAAAAACCCCAAGTTTGATGGCACTTTTTTATTTTTTGAGGATGGGTTACGAGTGTCACACCCCGTATTTACAAACAATGAGAATTTTTTACACCCTACCCTTACAAGAGTTGTGACACATGTAGTTGTCGCAGTCCCTTTAAGGGCATACTGTGAAACCTGCACACGTAAATTAACTTAAAAAAAACCCCCATAATGATATAAAACGTCATAAAAATAATATTTTCAACCATGAAAATGAAGGAGAGGAAAATAGAATTTACCTAGAGTTGACAAAACAAAAAACAGTTTCCCAATGCACCTAGAATCTCTGCTACAAGAATCAACCAAAAGAGGGTTTTTTCTCTCTTAGAAAAATAGTAAAACATAATGGTAAAAAAAAGGTTAACTTTTCCCCTTTAATTGACTTGAGATGGAATATTTTAATATTTTATTTTATTATTTTTATCATTTTTTCTATTTTGGTCAAAATTCCATTAATATTTTGATTTTAAAGTGGTTCTAACACCTATTGTGGAGATAAGAGGTCAAATGAAACAACATAGGATATGAACAAGTATACTTTCATCTCTTTTTCATGATCGTGAAAAAATATTACGAAAAAGGAACCCCCCACGAGTTGTCTTTAAGCTCTTTCTAGACTCCCAAAATAAAAAAAGACTTCCAAGTGAACTTATCTCTTTCATGATCATAAAAGTACTTGAATGGATGTCCAATTGGTGACAGTTTACCCATTTTTTAAACCATTTGGACTATTTACGAAAAATAAATACTCTATTCAACCTTTGACTAGAAGAGTTCTCCTAGGTATTATTTTGTACCTTTTCAGGATTGGGGGAGTAAATTTATGAAACTTTCTATCCTGGAGTGTTCTTTGGACTTTTCAGTCTCTCTAAATATGAAAAACCACAGATTTTTCCTTCTTTGGACTCATTAAAACTAAACATCGAAGGAGCCATTTTTTGGGACAAAGCCACTCCTGTCTTAAGTTCATAAAACATGTGACATTGGACTCGTCTGAAGGACAAGCTACAACGAGTGTTTGTTACCCTCTTCCATCTCATTAAAAATAAAAGAGACACTCATTAATCATGATGGGCAAAATATGGGAAAGGGAATGGATTTAAATATGTATTTATGGAAACTTGAACATGGCACCTGTTTGCATCTCATTTGAACAGTTGGGTAATCACCTTGTCTTCGAGTCATACCACTTCCATGATTCATTTTACTACTTTGGGCCATCCAAAGAACACATCAGCCACTTGTTGCATTATATCTTGGTCTCTGCCTCATTGAGTCAATGTTTCCAAGTCATTTGTCATGCCATAAATTTTCAAGGGAAGCCTATCACCCGAATCAACCTTTTCATTCATCTTGTCTTCCTTTGTGTTGATCATCCCTAAATCAGTGCCAAAATCGCTCCATATTAATATTTACTCTGAAAACCTTTGTTCCTATTTCGTTTCGATGATGGGGGAAACATCATGGCCCTCGTTCAATGGGTCTATTATTGTTGACTTCAACACATCATCCAATGATTAGACCTAGAAACTAGCTAAGTACCTTGGACCTGCATTCCTTAATGGAAGGTTACTTCACTTCCAACAGTAGAATTACATCATTGGTCCTTGATTGGAATATTCCATTGAATGTTCGACTTGAATTCATTAATTCACATTCAATGGAATGTACTAGGATACCTTGGTAATCATTGGAATCAATGGTGATCTCCCTCACACTTGTTAACGGTATAACTCAACGACCAGTAATCAAGTGGTTTCTGCCATGTTCAATGACATGACATCTATTCACATGGATAGAATCGTACCTTTTGGATTTGGGATCTAGTCCCTAGGTTTCTTTGAGGAATATAATTACATTATCTGCCTTTCCCAAGTTGTGATGGAGTATTTTTTATATGTATCAGTGAATAGATCCATAGTGTATTTTTGGTGGCTACTCTCAATTTTGGGTCATTATGACATAGATCTACATTGTATGTCTGTCAGCTATGTCGAGATTTGAGTCTTTTTGTCATGGATCTACATTGTATGTTTGGGTAGCCATGACATAGATGTTTACACATGGATATGAAATTTATTAGTTGAAAACCATGTTATCAGTTATTTGGGACACATATCTTAGATTTTATTCTACTGCAAAGTCCGTGTTCATTGTTGACAAGCGTTCCAACTAGTGGTCCTTTGCCTTAATTCCCATATAAAAAGTATTTCAACTATCCTTTCACTCTAGATTCATACTTTGGGGGGAAATATGTTACACAAAAATGTTGTCATCACAATGATAATTAACTGTGTTCCTTTGAACCTACCTTAATCCCTAAAGTACTTATGCCAATATTTCCTAGAAGATGAGAGTTATGAAGTTTTTCCCTTCAAAAGGCCTATTTAGTAACAATGTCATAACTTTCTTTCCAACAAACTGCAACATTAATTTCTATTGTCGTGGGTTTCCTTCTAACAACTTGAGACAATTTCACATGTTTCCTTCATGTAGGATGCAATGCCCTTCATCATCGCAAGTTTCTATTTAACAAGGCGTGACATTGTGTGGTTGAAGGAAAAAAGAGAAGTTTCGAGATACTTCTAGAAATAATCTCTCGTGGAGGCTTATCTCGACCGACTAGGGTTGATCTTGACTGAATTAATTAGTTGATGGGATCTTTCCTTATCCTTCTCCCCTTATCCCTCATATCCCAACTATCAACCTTGTGCTATAAATACAAGCTCACCACTGATGAGAGGGGATTAATAAAAAGAGTAGCTAGATGTTGGTGGAATTCTGCTATAGTTTTCTTGAGTCTTTCTCATCCTTTTGAAACAAGGTGGTTCTTTGAGGAAAAGTTTCATTGGAAGGATCTTCAACACCAAGGATTTGGTTGTAATTATTTCCTCTTAGTTAATTAAATAATGCATTTCCTTTCTCATGAATGATGTTTATTTCGATTCACAACATTTCTCCTTGGTCATTTGCTTAGCCTGATTAAATTGTCTTGTAGATTTCACTCTTGCTTGCCTTGGATATTTTATAGGATTATCCATTCAGATTGAAGAACAAGATTGGAAATGGCCCCAGAGCAGCAAGGAAAAAGGTATGTTACTTCTCCATCCTTAAGTAATTTAATTAATCTAGAAAAAGGTTTGTGTTGTGTTCTCCTTTGTTTTAAATTCGAACCATTTGAACAAGGGATTTCAATCTTTGTCCATGTTGATTGAATGCTTATGCTAACATGATTCCATGTTAGTATGGGGAAGGTCACACATCAGCTCAAAAAAAAATAAATACTTATTTAAGTTGGATTTAGAAAACTCAAAGTTAGATTCTTGCAGGATAACTATCTAGTGAGAATATCCCCCCCATCACTTGACGAGTCAAAATATAGTATATGGGGTTAAATTTTGTTAGAATAGTTGTTGTGTGAAGCAAGATGTAGTGACATGACCTTTACAAATCTATGACAGTATCAAAATCCAAATTCTCTACATGCGAATATCAAGTTTCAGAGTTGGAAAGACTCTTACTAAGGTAATAAATGACATGTTCTTGGTCGTTATGATCTTCTTACACGAACACCATGCCTACAGTGAAAGTAGATGTAACAAGATAAAGTAGATAATATTTTGTATAATCAGGAGGATGCAATGCATGTGCATGCGTTATAGCATGTTTAATATAATCAAATGCACATTGAGTGAGGTCATCCGAAATAAAAGGGACTCTTTTTTCAATAAGTGCATAAAACCTTGTGTCTTTTCTACATAATTGCATACAAATCAACTCAAGAAGTTTTCTTTCCCTTGCAAACTTTGAATTTGGGTAATTTTTGTTGGTGCAGGTAGGGCCAAAATAACCTCTACCTTTAAAGGGTAAATTCTTATGCCATCCTTGAAGACAACGAACCTAAGAAGACGTCTGGTTGCAATGCGAAAAGCACATTTGTGTGGATTCAAGAAAATGTTGTAGTGGTTGCATCTAAGGAAAATGTCATGTATATGTTCAATATTATCTTCCCAATGTTACGAATGAGAGGTGAATCATTGAGATAAGGTTCCACTATATTCTTGATATCATGGAAAGCATAGGACATTGTCTCCCACTAAAAGGTAGCTCCAACATTTGTAAGTCCAAAAGGTAACTTGTGGTAAGAAAATGTCCCCCATGGGAAAATAAAAGCTACTTTATGTTAATTAGAAGGGAGTATCTCAATTTGATTATAGATATAAAATCCATCCATGAAGGAAAAATGGCACTCCCAACACAGTTGTCAATGATTTGATCGATGAAAGGGGTGGGATAGTTGTCTTTGGGAAAAGCTCGATTAAGATCCCTAAAGTTGATACAAACTCTAAATTTCCTTTGTTGCTTCGTAACAGGAAATATATTGGAAACTCATTCTGTCAAAGGCGTGGGATAACTTAATCTATCTTTTAGAATTTTTTGAAGTTCTGCCGTAATTTTCGTAGCTTTCCTAGGGTGTACTTAATGATTCTTTTGTTGGACAAGCTTAGCATTGGGTTATGTTTTAATCACATGAACTACAATGGAAGGATCAATCCCCAACATTTCTTCATATATCCAAGTGAAAACATAATGAAATTATTTAAATAGGGTTGTATATGTTTTAATTTCATCAGGAAAACAATTTTGGACCAAATGAACATGTTCGATAACACCAAGTTTTACCGATATGTCGATTGGAAGGGTTTGGGTAATATTACTCAAATTTCCCTTGGTGACTTTGTTCTATGTAAGGATGAGAGACTAAGGATTGGGGACAATATCAGATGAAATAAAAGATTCAAAATTATTTTCTACCAATTGGAAATTTTGGAGGAAAGAGTATCGATGATGATGGTCTTCCCAAGGTGACTCATCCAAGCACATCACTTCCATAATAGACTCATGATATGAAAATGTATGTAGGAGATAATACAAATATGGTGGAGGTGAGTCTAACCAATATAGTAGATGTTCCGATTTCGATGCCACCAAAAGGTGATCATCAATGTTGCAATCATCAGATGTGGACTTAATTGCATGATAAACAACTTCAGGTCGACTAAGGGATGTATATTAAATCTATTTACCTTTTGATGGGTTGTTGTTAATAGTATAAACCGTGTTTATCATAGAAACTTGTGATAAATGTTTAGGAGCAGTTAATGGAAAAAATCCCATGAGTGAGGATTTGTTAAGGAGCCATACCCCCACGTTATTGTATTGAGGTACATAATTCCCTGAAAGAGGAACATTATTAGCAGAGTTTGAATTAACGTTGAGGAAGAAAAAATCAAGTTGGTTGATCGTAACAATATTTCCTTGGTGATGAAACTGGACCAGATAGAAAATCGTGGATGCTACCGCAGTCATGGTATACAACCAATTCCTACCAAATATAAGGTTATAATCTAAAGGTGCATCGACTACCTCCACATGGATGGAGACAACTCTTCACCCCAGCTTTATAGATAAATATGAAAATAGTCCATAGGGTTGGAATCCGTGATTGTCGAAATATTTTAAAGTGGTTGGTGAATGGTTGACTTCAGAAGAACCAATAACTCTCCAACATGATAGAGACATGATTGATTTGGAGGTGCCTTCATCCAAAACTGTACCATAGATCTTTTCCCCACATAGTTTTGTAGCAATTTGAAATGAAAGTTGATGATAAAGCCTCGATTTGAAACATTCTAGGTTAAAAGTAATCTTATTAGAAGTCTTCGGATCTATACTACCAATTATTAATCATAAGTTTTTATGTTGTGTTAGATAGGTTCGAAGAACTTTGAGAGTGGACATAGAACATGGTACCTAATCTAAGTATTCAACAATGTTATAATACTGGGAAACACGGGCACTAGGATTAAAAACTGACTTTTGAATGGTGCTGTTGGGAGGGCACAACATTGTATCATAAATTGATTTCTGTATCTTAAGAGGGATAGTAGATGGAGAAGGAGTGGAAGGGAAAACTTTATCAGTAGGTTCCTCCTCACTCTTCTTTTCTAGATTTGTGTCATAACTATGTGACCTAGTTGATATTTTAACCGTATGATCAACCAATTGTTGTTGTGAAGGTAAAGGGTCGATTAACATTGCTATTGTGGGTATGGTTTTTATAAATTTATTAAATTCCTCACGATGAGTACATTCTTTTGTAAATTAGTCACCCCTAGATATAAGGCAAGGAATTTTTTCCTTTCTTTTAGTTTTTGATTCAGCATCAATGATTTGTGTCTTGGGATTGTCTTGCTGGTTGGAATAATTTTTGTATTTTCCTTTAGTTTTCTTCTTACCTCTAGGTGATTGGGTAGATTGAACTGTATTTACTTCAAAGGAGCTAGAAGGAGTAAGAACTGTCATGGTGTTGGTAGCAGTAAAGTTAGATGCATGGGTTGATGAACTCCATTATTTTATTGATCTAGGTACATATTGAATTTGCACCAAACCTACAATGCCATTGGAAGGAGGTCCAGTGGAAGGTATGGGAGGATATAGGGTGGGATGAAGAACATGTGGAATCAAGTCATACAAATTTTTGGACTAAGAATAAACCAAGTCCATATGCTGTGCATGGCTGATTTCTTGCTCCTCCATAATGATACCTCCCATAGAAACATCCCTAAAAATGGGTGGAAGAATGGATTTCCTGAACCGATCAACCAATACTTGATCTGTAATAGGATCCTTAATTAATATACATCACCTTCTACAGTCATGTATATGATCATAAATGCGAGTGGAAGTAGACTAACTAAGTGAGGTTAATAGGTCCGTACCAGTTTCATATCTAATTAGTAACTAGAAATGTGTAAGGAATGACATTTCGAGGGAATTAAATTCACCAAAAGAGTGTTGTGGCAACTCAATACACCAATTTTTTCGTTGTCCTGGCGAGAGTTTGCTGGCAAAGTCTCAAATGTGTGAAATCATCCATCAATGAGTTTGAAGAACAACATAGATGGAAAGTCATAACATGATTCTTTGGGTCTTCTCTAGGTTTATCATTAAACATGGCAATATTTGATGGTAGCTTAGCGGGTATGGGAGGACAAAATGGATCATGTGAAATGGGATAGTTTGTAAGCCTCAATAAGTCTGGAAAATCCAATGTTTACAAAAAAGGAAGTTGTATATTGGGTTACGGATAGTATAATATTGATAAGGCATAGGAATGCTAGTAGGGCCATATGTTAATTGTGGTTGGATATTGTAGCCATATTGTCCACCTGCATAATGTTGTTGATAAGCTAGAGGATTCTGAACTTGAGTGTTGACAGGTTTAGAAGCAACAAGTCCTTGTTGGGGGATATTCCCTACAATGGGTTACGTCCATTAATTGGTCATACTGTCTGGGTATGGTATACCTGTATAAAAATTTGAGGTAGGGGGGGTAAGGTGGTAATTGAGTGAATTTCCCCTCAACAGGATAGTGGGTACCTACCATAGGTGGTTGTGGTTTCCCCCAAATAGGAGATTGTTGGTTCCACCAAACAAGTGGTTGACCACCTGTTCCACTTGGCCTTACAACCGAAGGAATTGCACCAGGTATATTATGAATAGTAGGTGAATACTGAATTCCATCTACATGTGGAGTTGAAACCAAATAGTTCCTTCCAATTAGAGTCAGTAAACTAATATAAGGCATATATGAACTTCCTATGGAAGCATTAAAACAAGGGGTTTGGGCAGTTTAAGAAACTTCCATAGTGTTGACTTGTGGAGTAGAGTGCGTACCTATCGTAGTAATTGTAAGTGATGGAGTGTAATTAGCATTCATATCCATACTAGAAGGGAGTCCTAAAGAAAAACCAAGGATATCACTTTGTAGTAGGTGTTATGAAGAAAATTTCCTATGGCTTGGGGTGGACACAATAGATAGGATGACACCAGAAATAAACCCATTTCAAAACATTCTAAATATACAAAAGAAACTAACACCAAGGGACAAGAAGTGTACCTTATTTCATACAATTGAATTAGATACCCATTTATATTTCAATAAAACTTGCACCGACACATTGTCATCAACAACAACAATATATACAAGCATGATATATGTAAAGCGTTAGAGTCTAATCTAGCATGTTAAATTCCATCATATAAACAAATTAATTACATCCATCGATAAGAATATTCATAATTACACAAGTAATGGATATTTCTATTAATATGAACAAATATAAAAATGACAACCTCTGTCGGAACCTTGTCGAAATCAAGAAACCGAGACCCTCCACCTGGGCCTCCACCACTTCAATCCTCCAAACAAAGGAAAGCTCACAAAGATAAAGGAAAGCTTTGGAAAAAGCACTAATGGTTGCTTCAAGGACAAAAGGATGCATAATGGGGCACAATTTCACTATAATAGATTTCCTCTTCAAATTTCTCCTCCTATAATGCTTCATAATAGCTCGATATATATCCCCTCAATAGGAAGTGAAGGGTCGAATCAGAGAGTTTCTTGAAATATGGAAGGCCAAAGATCAAGTCATTCATTACTTTATGGGGAAAGCTCCAAATATTTTTATTTTTTGAGCATAATTCTTGATGTATGCGGGTGACAGTGGTGCAAGTTGCGTATACGTGGGTTGTAGACTTGTGACACACATACATATACAAAAATGTCTTTTTAAGGGTTTCACTGGAGCATTAGGGTAGTAGTGAGAAAATGGGGGTAAAAGGAGTTTGCATAGAGACATGGATATCCCATCAAAGCATGATTTATTAGGCATGGAAAATGATGCTATAATAGTAGGAACGAGAAAGGTCTAGAATGTGTCTCCTATCTTGGGGTCAACTCCATAGACGAGGATTGGGTAGCACTCATAGAACTGAAATTAGAAATAGATTGACCTAAGGCAGTATCCCAAAATGAAGCAGTTGGACCAAACATAGTCGTTATTAGGTATTCTAGTGGAGGTTGAGTAAACACCTAATATCTGGGTGCTAGAGTTCCTATAAATGACATATTAAAGGATGTTGCGCAAGAAGAAGGTTGTTGTACTAACAAAGGTCCTAAGGGATTGGTGATAGGAGGATTTGTAGGAGGAGAAAATTCTCCTACACCTTCGGTAATGGGTATTCCTTATTCTTCTGGCAGAGTGGTGACATTTTAAACTTCATAAGATACATCCATGTCTTGTTTGGTTTGAAGGGTTTTCATCTCGTGGATATTCATGCAGTAACCTTGTAATCCAAGAGATCTTCTTAAATGTTGTTCATCCATTATGTCAAGATGAAAAATATCTCTAAAGTCTTCTAACTAAATCACACAACAAACACTACTCAATCTAAAGACAACAACCAAACATGTGAATAGGCAGGATAAATACGTAGGATCCTCATAGGAGTGTCAAATTGTCGCATATCATGATGTACTGTAGGGTCTAGCCGTAATCCTCATGCCAATTTTTCAGAGCACTAACCATAGAGGATTAGGACCATACCCATAAATGTATT
Source organism: Pseudotsuga menziesii (assembly GCA_001517045.1). Classification (NCBI taxonomy): domain Eukaryota; kingdom Viridiplantae; phylum Streptophyta; class Pinopsida; order Pinales; family Pinaceae; genus Pseudotsuga; species Pseudotsuga menziesii. The sequence continues at coordinate 440,920 of LPNX010937520.1, forward strand.
ACTTGAGTACCTATAAGTATGTGCGTACTAATCTCCCCGAGTGTTGTTCTTCTTGTGTTGCAACAATAACATGGACAATAGATTAACTTAGTTGGTCTCAAGATTCTATGAGGGTCTCTCAATATACTCAAGGTACGTGGGATCTAAAATTTGTGGTAGTGTTGTCTAATGCACAACTATTCGAAAGGGGCCTTCCGATATACGCTAGGTATATGGAAGAACAACACAACCCTTGGGGTTGTAGCTCTAACAAATAACGACAAATCCTATGTTTAACAACACTAGAACATGTCTCTAGCCTATCATACAATCTTTCTAATAATTTTAAATTAGTAAGCGATCGATTTTATCTTTTAGTGGTTAAGTGGACAAAATAAGGTGAATACTTTCCTCATAAACCATGCAATCATAAAATGCAAGTCTTTTTTTTCCTTTTAGTAAATTCCCTATGTAAAGAGAGAGTGAGAGGTTATTTTTCCAAAATGAAAAATCTAGAATACCATACACCTAAATTCAAAATTATAATGAACCAACTCCTTAAAAAAAAATCTATTTCTCAACAAAAGTGAAAAACAGATATTTAAGGCTAAGAAGAGAGAGATTAGACTAATGTTTCCAATAAAAATCACAAATCAAAGAATTAACTTGCTATAAAAATTGACTATTTTTTTTCGTTTACTTTTACATAAAACTAATATTTAATCAAAGAAAATTTAAGGCAAACTAAAACAAGAAAAAAAGATCTTTTTGATTTTCAAGTATTTTTCAACCTAAGAAATAAGAACAAAATGAAAATTTTTCTTTGAGCTATTATGGTCACAAAAATCAATTTTATTCTCCTACAAAGATCTAATGAAGAAAATAGTAATCTCAGAACAAAAGAATTTATATCAACACTCTTTGCAACATCTACACAAAGCAAATCACACCTGAAACTTCAAAATAATAGAAAATTTAACAACAAAGCTAGTTCTGGATAGACAAACAACTGTAAAAATTGTGATGAACCTGAGAAAAAAATTAAATTCAATACCAAAGTAGAAAACTTGACTGAAACTTAAAAATCACTAACAATGTCGAAGTTTGTAGGTTAGCACCAACGAGACAAACCAAGGTCGTAGGCTAATAAAATCCCAGGTGCAAAATTTTCACACTGTAACCTCAAACAAAGTGCAAAAGGTGATAAATAAAATTCAAAACATGCATGATCTCAAGAAAAAGTAGGTATTTGAATGAGCCAAAGGTTCTAGAGTGAGTTTGTATCACCTAGCAACTCAGGCAATCACATCCAAATAGAAACAAGGTCAAAGAAACATATCTAAGAGGAAGAAATGATGAATTGAAATCGAGAACCAAGTTAAATAGAGATTGTGGTTCTTTCCTAGTGGAGTTGCCAATTTTGTTAACAGAACTATTCAATCAATGTGGAAAAATATTGAAATCCCTAGTTTGAATGGTTCAAATCTAGAACAACACAGAACACAACACAAACCTTTCTCTAGATTAATTAATCTGCTTAAGCATGGAGAAGGAACATACCTTTTTCCTTGTTTCTTTGGGGAATTTTCCAAACTTCTTCATTATGAATGGATAATCCTATTAGATCCCCAAGACAAGAAAGAGTGAAAGAGACAAGGCAATTTAATCAAGCTAAGCAAATAACCAAGGAGAAATGTTGTGATGGAAATAAACAAGATTCACGAGAAAGGAAATGCATTAATGTATTAAATAAGACAAAAGAATTACAACCAGATCCTTGGTGTTGAATATCCTTCCATGAACCTTTGTCTCAAAGAACCACCTTGTTTCAAAAGCATGAGAAAGAATCGAGAAAACTCTGGAAACATTCCACCAACATCTAGCTACTCTTTTTCTTCATTCCCCACTCATGAGGGGTGAGCTTGTTTTTATAGCACAATATTGATAGTTGGGAGATAAGGTATAATGGGAGAAGCTTAAGGGAAGATCCCATAAACTAACAAATTCATCTGGGATCGATCCTAGTCGGCCAGGATAAGACCCCATGAGATCTTATTTCTAGAAGTCTCTCGCAACTTTTCTTTGTTATAACGTGATTTGCCACACCTAATACATCATGCTTTGATGGAATTTCCCTATCCATATGCAGACTCACTCTAACCCATTTGGTCACCATTTTGCTGATGCTCTAGTTGAACACCTTAAAAAAAGTTTCATATATACGCGGGTCACAATTTTACAACCCGTGTATACACAACTTGCACCATTGTCACTCGTGTACATCGGGTTTTATGCTAAAACAAAATTGGAGTTTTCCCCATCAAGTAACGATTGAATTGACCCTTGCCCTTCCATACGCTAGGAAATGATCCTATTCAACCCTTCATTTCTTATTGAGGGGCTATATATTAAGCCATTGTGAAGCATTACATGAGGAGCATTTTGGAGAATAAAGAGATTATAGCGAAAAATTTCCCCATTCTTGTATGCTTGAGTTTGCATCCCTTTGTCCTTGAGGAATCCATTAGTTCTCTTTCCCAAGATTTCCTTTTCCTTTGTGATATTTCCATTGTATGGAGGATTGAATTGGTGGAGGCCCAGGTGGAGGGACTCAGTTTATAGGTTCCAATGAGGTGCCAACAGAGGTCATTTGTATCTCTATTTACGTTAATAGAAATATCCATTTCACGTCAAATTTTATGTGTAGTTATGAATATTTGTATCCATGGATATAATTAATTTGTATACATATTTGAATTGAATATGCTAGATTAGACACTAACACTTTATATATCATGCTTGTATATCTCTTAGTTGTTGAGGAAGAAGTGTAGGAACAAGTTTTGATCAAGAGCTCAACAGGGATCTTCTTCGAACATTCAGTTGAAGGTACAATTATTATCCCTTAGTGTTTAGTTTCATTTATATATCTAGCATGATTGAGAATGGATTGATTTATGGTGTCATACTGTCTATTGTGGTCCACCATAAGCCACAAGAAGTTTTTCTCTGTAACAGAATCAGTAACTCCACTGGGGATCCAATGTTTGAGACATTATGTATTGCTTCTCAAGACTACGATTATAGTCCATATCAATCCATTTCATTTTTTCTCGTCTAGATTAATGATAGGGGGGATACAATAAATTGATAGTTATCTTGCAAGAGTTCAACCTGGAATTTCTTTTGGAGAAATCGAAGAAGTCGCTAGTCTTTGCTGAGATGAAGTCATATCTCCCTAGTTTGGATGAAGATATGATTCATGAGGATTCATTTGTGGATGAACACATATTTCTCAATTTTTCTACAGACCCTTGGTATGGAGAAATTATCGTTTATGATCGAAATTTGAAGGTTCCCTCTCATTTATCGAGGGATGAGAGTTCATGTTTACATCATAACTCTAATGACTATCTCATTATTGATGACACTTTGTATCGTCGTGGGGTAGATTCGATTTTGTGTTGTTGTTTAACCCATGATGAGGCTGAAGTTATGCTAAATGATTGCCATAGTGAGTCATGTGGTGGTCATTTATTTGGGATTTTTACAACCCAAAAAATTCTTAGAGTGGAATATTACTGGTCGACAATCTATAAATATTGCATGTATGCGGCCATGCAATGTCTTCCTTGCCATGTGTTCACGTGGAACATGTGCTTGCATCTTTCCTCGTTACACCTAATTATCACAATTGATCCCTTCACCAAGTGGGGGGTGAATTTTATGGATTGCAACCCAACATCTTCCTACGAAATACACAGAGGATATGGCTATGATAAAATATGATGGTGAGATGACCTCTCATTTTATATTCAATTAGATTATCATTGGGTTTGGGATCCCTAAGGATATTTTCATTGACCATGGAAGGCACTTCTAGAAGAAGATGATGGAGGAACTAGCCTTGATAGGTATAAGTAGGAAAATTCTTCTTCTTACTACCCACAAATGAATGACTAGGTTGAAGTTGTTACTAAATCCCTTAAGGCCATTTTACAAAATACCATTAGACAAAGAAAAACAAATCGGCACAACATGTTATACCATGCTTTGTGGGATTATCGATCGTGTTTAAGACTTCCACCATATTTTCTCCACATCAACTTGTGCATTGGGTGGATTCGATCTTACCACTTGAATACGAAATCCATTCATTGAAGCTATCCATATAGTTTTTCCTGACACTTCCAAGTTAGAGGAGCGTTTATTCCACTTAGAGCACCTAGATGAAAAGTGTCAGGATGACGTAGTGTATTTAGAGATAAATAAGAGCCGTGTTAAGTCCCAGTACGATAAGTCTATCTACCCCCGTCGATATAGTGAAGGTGACTTGGTCCTCTTGTATGATCAAGCTAGTGAAGCATTAGGGGCGGGTAAGTTCAACCCCATGTGGCATGGGAATTATATTGTGAAATGTTTCCTACATAAAGGTGTCTATGACTTAGATTACTATGAAGGAAACACCTTGGAGGATCCTAGAAATGGGCTCTATCTTAAGAAATACTCCGCTTAAACTTCAACCATGGCTGATATCTTGTATATTACTGTACAATTTGCATATCTTTTTTTGGTCCCCTTGTAGTGTTATCGGTTTGTTGACATGCTTCTTATTATGTGGTAGATATCGATGGAGTCTGCAATATCCTTACGATTCACTGATGGTGTCAGCCACCACACCCAAAACCTAGCTTTGGTTTCTTGGGTTATCTACACACCTGAGGGTCACCTGGTGTATTTGGGAGGAGTGTGCCTCCTTCTATCTTCAAATAATTTTGTTGATTATATTGTCATGATTGAGATGTTATGCGATGCTATTTGAAATGGTATCCAATCCCTTGAATTTCTCCTTGACTGCCAGTTAGTTGTGTCATGGTTGAATGGTCTGTACTATATCAGGTATCCTACATTGTTGAGAAGGTTATTCAGGGTAAGATTCTTGGTGCGATTGTTTAATTACATTACATACATTCACATACCTAGACATTATAATCATGTTTCCGATTCATATGAAAATTACGTTTTAGATTGTAATTTGTCACATCAATGAAGAAGTATGTACATAAAAACATTGACATTCTGACACATGTATATATATCAAATCGATCACTATAATCCTATATTTCCAATAGAATTTCCAAAAAATCGTATCGTAGTACAAAAACGGGCTTTAAGCCACCAAAATATACACGACCAATACAAAATGTCTATCTCGATATCTATGCCTATGAGCATGGATGATAATCATGGTAACACACTACAACATAGGCCAACTGCATGAACAGCCTAACCCACATATGGGATACCCCAAGCACATGCCTCTGCATCGCCTTGGGAAATTCCTCGACTTGTACCATGGGGATCATGTTTGTCAATCAGGCCATGTTGCCATGTATGTTCTGTAATGTACGCTTAGCATCAACCTCAATCATCTCATGTCCTCGTCCCCTATGCCAATTTTGTGTGAAACCATCTGGCCATATTGGACCTACGTATTAACTCCTAACCTTAATGTCAGTACTTGATACCACCAAAAACATGTTTTTTATTTCCACATATATCAAAAATACAAAAAAAAAAAATTTTCAAAACTTAAATAGGATCTTATTGATATCTCCATATGCGGACCTTGGTGGTAGTGGCATGTATTGATCTCCACGGAAGTCAATCCCTGCATAGAGATAGACATCTATGGCGATGATCTGTTGTTGCCACCATTGGAAGTAGACAAGTGGGAAAGGAGTGGGTGCCCCCTACCTCCCCTTAATCTCCACATCACATCCATCCAATGTTCCTAGGATGGATCTCGTAGACTATGAGGAGGGACCGCAACTCTAAGGCTAAGACTTGGTACCCTCTCAAAAAAGAAAGTGCTAAGTATGATGGAAAAGCCAATTTTTTTTATGTGACCCAACTTGTAGTTAGTCAACTATTGTTTCATGGTTCTCAATAGTGAAGTACTCCAGTCATATACCATGGGTCTAATGCATTCTATTGTGTAAAAAATGAGAGGTCACAATTCTTGATGTAGTGATGTCGAACCTACTATTATAGCTAACACTAGAATGATTACCTTGAGACTTAGGATCTGGATGGAAATTATCGAGACTTAACTTCCCATATTTTCAGTATTTGGAACACAATATACAATGATGTATTCATCTATAGCCATTCCTCCACCTACTCCATGAGCCCATAGATTAACTACTTCGCCTTGGCAGGATAGTCCAGTAATGAATTATATATCCTCTACCTCGAGTCTCAACGACATCCCATCTAGCATGAATGAATCTATGTCTAGATCCCAATAGTCCATGAAAAAATGCAATATTATTGGTTGAGACCTAAAACTCCCAAGGTTCCAAAACTTGTATAGACCACACCTTTGTAGTGCTTGTTAAGCATTTGCATCACCATGAACTGCCCTATCAACATCCTCATGTTCACATTCTCTCCATTCTAGCACCATCCTGCCAAAGGAAACCAAAAATATGTGAGTTTTTACCATTCAAATAAACATTTGCAGCCTTATATGCAACTTTTAGTGACAACAGGTGGGTATGTATGCAGTAAATACTTTCTTTTCCCGTGTATATGTGGCCCTATACGTGACTCAATAATTGGTCACATGCGTGGTTTGAGAAATCCACCTTCAGTGGTCAAAAGCTTAAAAATCCACCATTAAAATTAAACATTAATGCATTGAACGGATAGAGAACAAGATTGTGAGTTACCTGGTCTTGACGACTATGGATTTTGTGGCTCATAGCCCCCAGAATATTCATCTAAAGTTTAGGGGTCCAATATGCTCTAAATTCACTATGACGGGTAAAAGACAAAATGGTATGGTAAAAATTTGATTTTTTACTATTTATTAAATATTTTAACCCAATTTTCCTATAGTTTGGGCTCTTTACTGATTATTTCTAGCTGTTTGGACTAATATTGTTGCGTAGGGTCCCCTTTTCGGTACACTTTCGCTGATATTTTGGTTCATTCATTCCCATGGCATGTATAGCACTGAACTCGCATATAGGATAGGACCATTTTTCCGTGTGCATTATGCATTATCCTATGACTATGTCACATTAACCATAGGTATGAACCCACTTCTTAATGTCACATAGCCTTCCTATTGATACTACAAGTGACATTATGTAAGTGGTAGAGATTTCCTAATCATTGATGCCCTAGTTAGATTCTACTTTGTCATTCGGTTCCCATGATGAGCATCCCCCCTTAGGTATGGGAGTCCCTTGTAGTCTCACCATGCCTTTGAACAAGAACCTCATATTCTTCCTTAAAATTTATGTTTTCTATATCCTATAGGGACTCCCATTTTATAAAGTTGTAATTACATTGCATGTGCTCGCTTGCCGTATTGATCTGTATGTTGGCTCCCTGCATCAATTTTATAAGACATATAGCCAGAGCTTGTCTCAATTCTAGCCAAGCAGAGCCTCTCAATTATCTTTTGCAGCTTGATTATCTCATACCCGGAGAAGACATACCCGGAGAAGACATACCCGGAGGAGACATCATTTTGAATGTCCTTATCATGCACATGCTTCCTTGCATTGAGCATAAGTATGTTCCACTTCTTGGAACTAGTTTTCTTTCCCACGACACTCGTTTCCTCCTTGTTGTAATATAAGCAATTTTATACTTTTTCAAGATTCTTAACATGAAAAAGTAAAAAAAAAATCATAAAACATAAACAATTCAGATATAAAATGATATTATTTTCTATTGACAGTTGTCATGTCGCCTTCGAACATAGCACAACCCATGAGTCTATTCATTATTGGTTGGGTTTTTAGTATGACCTTAGGAGTTGTTCTCATTATTCTGATTTTTCTCCATCAACTGGTTTGCTTCTAGTCCATATGGAGCCTTTGTTGATGCCTCATATGTCACAAAGTTGTCTCAGTTTTCATTTTGAGTCTATGCTTCCTATCTGTCTCCATCTACCTTATGCTCTTGTTTGAAGGAATTCCCGAACTTGAATCGACCATTCCTCGGTTATTTGGACTATGCATGTCATCCATTCCTAATACATTGGTTACTGGTTCATGCACATCTTGATCGTATGAGTTCTTCCAAATTATCTAGCATTGGTGTGTACCTCGTGTTGGTTGATGGGGGAAGTCTCAATGCCCTCCTTCCAGCGAATTCCATTCCATCGACTTCAGATCATTTATTATGGAATATGGATCTAGAGTCCAATGAGTTCCTTGAGGCTTACAATCATCACTGGTAGGTTCTCTCGCCATCGAAAGATTTGGGAATACATCAATGTCCCCTAATCAATGGATTTTATCAAGTGTTTAACCTTAACACATCTATTCGCATTTGATTGAATACACTTTTTACCGTGATTCCCATTATCATTATCGGTGGGATGTCTCGCGTCTGGTAACAATATACATTAATGACTGTGTTGCAGCTGCAACTGTTTCCCCCAAATTTTTAAAAGTTTGGACCCTCCTTGTTGATTTTATCTTGCCTGGTTTTATTTGGTTTCCCAAACTCGGCTGTTCTTCTACTACAATTTTGAATGTTTGAGTTTGATTTGAGGTTAACTGTTTTCTTTCATTTTGGAAGTTGGTTGATTTAAAATTCCTTTGTCTAGCTAAAGCTTTCGACTTTGGAACTTTAAGTTTTGATGTGTAGAGGTTTTTATTTATCAATGTCAGGAGTCATTTGAACAGTAAATCGGAGCCATAGTTCTCTACGCAACTGCTGTTGCAGAAGCTAAAACGATGAATGACTCGATGGATAGTCTTGACTTTCATCGATTCCTTGGTTTTATTGATGAACTTTTTACCTTGCAATGTTTTGTTTTAGCACTATCGGAAGTCAGTTGAAGTTTGATTCGGAACTTTAGTTATATACGCAGCCGTCATTGCGGAAGCTAACTAATGAACATTCTGACGGATTAGTGCTTATCCTCGCTGATCGTCGGTGATTTATGTTGACTATGGAACCTTTAGTCTGTCTGCCTCCCACCGTTGCGGCTGTGTACTGAACTATTCTGTCGACGTATTATGGTTAGTCCTTCTACTCGCCGTTGCCATGGTTTTAGTGGGTAATGGCTCCGATCCCCGATACATCGATAACAACTTTTAATGCTTTGTTTCACCAAGGTTTTATTTGATCACGAAAGCCGTAGTCTGATGGTCTTCCACCGTTGCGTCTCTTCAGTGAACTGATCATCCAATGCTATAGTACTTCCACCTGCCGAAGTGGATTATCTACCCGATGCTTAGTATTTATTTCTTCCAACTGTCGATAGGGTTTTCCCTCCGTTTTTGTTGTGCTGTTAGTCTATTTTATGGGATGGCAGTGTTTTCCCATGGGTGCTGGGCAAGTCGAGGCTTCTGAGATGGAGAGCGCAGTTTGAGGTTTTGGTGTTTTGAGGAGTGGTGGTTACTTTGTCCTTTTTCATGCTTTCATTGGAGGTTGTCGAATTGGCCCAAATGCAGCCCAGATTGAGATAAAAGTCTATTTTTTGGACTTGTGTTTTTAGTTTGGTCAGTGGATTTAGAGGATTTTCAGGCCCAACTTGCAGGATTCTCTTTACCTTATCTTTTCATGGTTTAAATTTGTTTATAGTTCATTTCATAGAATGCATGTATTGATACAATTTCTGTTACTTTGTCAAACGCTAAGTGATCTAAGGATTGGTTATTCATGACAGGGTGATTGCTACTGTATAGAAGAGATGTCTAGAAGACAAAGCAGAAGAAAAGAGGAAGCAAGAAAGGAAGAGAAAGAAAATGCAGAAGCAGAGAGGAGGAAAGAAAAGAAGAAAGTCAGGTCTAATCTCAACAGGATCTAGCAAGGGACCAATGGATTACTGATCATAATAGAAGTAGAGGCCCAGGATTGGGAAATTTCGCCAGTTACCAAGCTGGTCCCTTTTCATAAAAGTGATTTTAAATCTAAAATATGAAATGTAACGTTTTTATGAATCATGAGCACTCACAAAAGGACAAAATTGTGAGATTAAAACGGTTGGGGGAGCCCAAAGGTCACCGAGGGGAAGCCTAAGAGTTTTGCTTGTAGTATAAGTATAGGAGAGTTAGATAGTGGTAAGGAATTTTTCCCAGATAGAACGCATTGAATTCCTACTTAATCCTTGTAAAATAACTCAGGATCAAAAGGTCTAGAATACTATTTTGAGGCTCCATCCATCTCACATTTAAAAATGTCTTAGGGGGTGACAGTAAAAGACCCATGGAAAGGAGGCAAGGTAAACAATATATTATATATAAATAATCCCATGCCAAGAATTGAAAGCCAAAAGGCAAATAAGAGTAAAAAATATCCTAAGAAAGCAATATGTATCAAAACAAAGTACCGAACCATATAAGTATAAAATTGCCAAAGTTCTTCTCCGTCCGTGAGCTTAAAATCAACACATCTCTCACACAAAAGGACACTATGGATAGAGGAGCTTGAATAAAAAAATTTAGAAAGCAAGGCATGTAGGAGGACTCAAAAAAGGACAAAATACCAAAAGCACAAAAAGTACAAAAATGGCATGGGAATGAGGAACAAATGAATATTTCTGTTTACCATATGTTACAATCCTGTGGTGTCCAAGCTGGAAACTACCCGAAGACAAAGGTAAAAAATGAAACTCATATTCCTGGCCTCAAAAGAGCTATCTTGACTTTCAAATCTTGGTTCCACTTTCCTAAAATTGGACTATCATCAATGATTAAAAGTACACACATTTTTCCATTTAGGAAATCCATACATCTAGAAGAATTCAGCACGCTAGTATTTATTGTCAAAATAGTCTGTTGCTCAAAGAAGAAGTTTTCCAGAGATCTGGGTTCACCAGATAGTCGCCAATTGTTGCAGCTGCAACTGTTTCCCCCAAATTTTTAAAATTTTGGACCCTCCTTGTTGATTTTATCTTGCCTGGTTTTATTTGGTTTCCCAAACTCGGTTGTTCTTCTGCTACAATTTTGAAGGTTTGAGTTTGATTCGAGGTTAACTGTTTTCTTTCATTTCGGAAGTTGGTTGATTTAAAATGCCTTTGTCTAGCTAAAGCTTTCGACTTTGGAACTTTAAGTTTTGATGTGTAGAGGTTTTTATTTATCAATGTCGGAAGTCATTTGAACAGTAAATCGGGGTCGTAGTTCTCTATGCAATCCCTGTTGTGGAGGCTAAAACGATGAATGACCTGATGGATAGTCTTGACTTTCACTGATTCCTTGGTTTTATTGATCAACTTTTTACCTTGCGATGTTTTGTTTTAGCACTATCAGAAGTCAGTTGAAGTTTGATTCAGAACTTTAGTTATATACTTAGCCGTCGTTGTGGAAGCCAACTAATGAACGTTCCGACGGATTAGTGCTTATCCTCGCCGATCGTTAGTGATTTATGTTGACTGCATAATCTTTAGTCTGTTTGCCTCCCACTATTGCGGCTGCGTATTGAACTATTCTGTCGACGTATTATGGTTAGTACTTCCACTCGCCGTTGGCATGGTTTTAGTGGGTAATGGTTCCGATCCCCAATACATCGACAACAACTTTTAATGCTTTATTTCACCGAGGTTTTATTTGATTGCGAAAGCCGCAATCTAATGGTCTTCCACCATTGTGGCTCTTCAGTGAACTCATCATCTGATGCTATAATACTTTCAACTGCCAAAGTGGATTATCTACCCGATTCTTAGTATTTATTGCTTCCAAATGTCGGTAGGTTTTTCCTTTCGTTTTTGTTGTGCTGTTACTCTATTTTATGGGATGGCAAAGTTTTCCCATGGGTGCTGGGTGAGTCAAGGCTTCTGGTATGAAGACCACATTTTGGGGGTTTGGTGTGTTGAGCAGTGGTGGTTACTTTGTCCTTTTTCATGCTTTCATTAGAGGTTGTCGAATTGGTCCAGATGCGGCCCGGATTGAGATAAAAAGTCTATTTTTCAGACTTGTGTTTTTAGTTCGGACAGTGGATTTAGAGGATTTTCAGGCCCAGCTTGTAGGATTCTCTTTACCTTATCTTTTCATGCTTTAAATTTGTTTATAGTTCATTTCACAGAATGCATGTATTGATACAATTTGTGTTACTTTGTCAAATGCTAAGTGATCTAAAGATTGTTTGTTCATGACAAGGTGATTGCTATTGTAGAGAAGACATGTCTAGAAGACAAAGCAGAAGAAAGGAGGTAGCAAGAAAAGAAGAGAAAGAAAATGCAGAATCAGAGATGAGGAAAGAAAAGAAGAAAGTCAGGTCTAATCTCAATAGGATCTAGCAAGGGACCAATGGATTACTGAACATAATCAATAGAAGCAGAGGCCCAGGCTTGGGAAAGTTCGTCAGTTACCAAGCTGGTCCCTTTTCATAAAAGTGCTTTTAAATCTAAAATCTAAAATGTAACATTTGTATGAATCATGAGAACTCTAAAGGACAAAATTGTGAGATTAAAACGGTTGGGGGAGCCCAAAGGTCATCGAGGGGTAGCCCAAGAGTTTTGCTTGTAGTATAAGTATAGGAGTGTTAGATAGTGGTAAGGACTTTTTCCCAGATAGATTTGTGAGAGTATAATGTAAGAAGAACTATTTCCTTTTGCATAAAGAAATTACAAGTTTCCTGTTGGAGAAATATTTGTGGAAGGTTTCAAATGCTGTGCAATGGATTTGTTGAATGTGAACTATTTTGTTTTCAGTTGTTATCCACTAACTGTGAGATCATTCTAACTTTTTGAACCTATGTTTTTGTTATGAATGCGCCCTAGTTTATTCTATGAAATTTCCACTATGAGTAATGAATGCTGTTCATAAACAATTAGCTATCTGGTTGTTCATATATCTATAAATGTTCATGTGTTGTGAAAGGAGTAACAACTATCTGTGATTTTTCTCAATGCATGCGCAAAATACATTACTCATTGATAAATGATGATCTTGCTCCCTAGGGATAGGTTAGATAGTTAGTTTTAGTTTTTCTTCCTATGTGTGGTTTAGATTTGAGAGAGTTAAGACGAGAGTTAAGAACCTGCGCATCACATTGTGACCCTTCCTCGTATTCTCTATCAATCTGCATTTTTAGATAGGCACTTGCATCTCATACTTAAATACAAAAAACTAAAAACATACACGGTGGACCGGGCCGTAACTGGTAAAACCCTTTATTTTCGTTACTTGACCTACGGTAGCCGGACTGTAAACCGGATGGATTCCCCATACCAAATAGTAACGGGCTAGTTGGGAACGTTTATTGGGGATAATCCCTAACTATTGTTACCTGCAATTTTCCAGGTCTCAAGAGACCGGTAATTAGACCACGATCTATCATGTTCCACCCCAACACCTTTATTCACGTGATGAGACATGTACTAGCAGTGGTTTGTGTAGAAGACCTCATATTTTGGTGGCATTCCATATATGTTACTTCCTTGATTGGGATAGTATTTATGATATTTCAGTTTTCATAACCAGAATTCAGTGTACCTTCTTATGTACCATATGTCTTCATTCAGTATGGAGATCATACTTCATTGTATATTGTTTGTGGATATGACCACTCATGACATATGTCTATTATTCCTATTAATGGCCATTGTATTGATATGTATCTGGGACTGCTATGCATACTTCATATCTGTAGTCATATGTAGAGATCTACCATTTTATTGTGCTAAAAAGTGGTTGATTCTTCCACCTGGTTCTTCATTACTCCACTCCTGGGAATATTATAATGTACTTTTGCCATCGTGTACCCATATGACCTTACACATTATGGGGAATCTATTACAGCATGATTTTCCACACTTGATACACCATGCTTTGATGGTTTTTACCTGTCAGTATGCAGACTCACTATATCCCATTTTCTCACCATTTCCCTGATGCTCAAGTTGAACCCCTTAATTTATTTTTTGCATATACATGTGGGTCACAAATATACAACCCACTTATATGCAACATGCACCACTTTCACCCACGTACATCGGTTCTTATGCTAAAAAATAAAAAAAAAAGTATATTTGGAGTTTTCCCCATCAAGTAATGAATGCCTTTATCCTTAGCCTTCCATATGCTGGGAAACACTCTGATTCGAACCTTCATTTCCTATTGAGGGGATATATATTTAGACATTGTGAAGCATTAGAGGAGGGTAAGTTTGGAGAGTAAAGAGATTATAGCAAAAATTTTCCCCATTCTTGTATGCTTGAGTTTGCATCCATTTTTCCTTGAGGAAGCCATTAGTGCTCTTTCCCAAGCTGTTCATTGCCCTTGTGAGATTTCCATTGTATTAAGGATTGAAGTGGTGGAGGGACAGGAGGAGGGAATCGGTCTCTCGGTTTCAAACAGAGGTTGTCATTTGTGTCTCTCTTTACATTAATAGAAATATCCATTTCTTGTCCAATTGCATGTGTAATTATGAACATTTGTATCCATGGATGTAATTACTTTGTATACATGTTTGAATTGAATATGCTATATTAGACACTAACACTTTATATATCATGCATGCATATCTCTTTGTTGTTTAGGACTAAGTGTAGGTTCAAGTTTTGATCAAAATCTCAACAAATATTTTCCTCAAATGCTTGGTTGAAGGTATGATTCTTATTCGTTAGTGTTTAGTTTCATTAATATATCTATCATGCTTTAGAATGGATTGATTTCTGGTGTCATACTGTCTTTTGTGGTCCCCCTAAGCCATAGGAAGTTTTTCTTTGTAATATTCCTTTTTACCTTTGAACAAACAGTGTGGCACCTTGTTAAATAACAACTTGTGATGATGAAGAGTGTCACATCCTACACAAAGGAAACGTGCAAAATTGTCTCAAGTTGTCAAAATGAAACCTAAGACAATAGAAAATGTCACAGCTTGTCAAAAAGCAACTTGTGAAAATAGTACGAAATCGGTTGTCTAAAGGGAAGAAATTCATAAAGCTCACCTTTTAGGAAAACTTGGCATAAGTACTTTAGGGATTATGGAAGTTTCAAAGGCACATGGTTCATTATCATGGAAATGACAAAATTTACATGTAACAATCACATCCCATCACCCACTCCGCATGAGCCGACATCTAGAGATGAGGATACCAATCATAACATACATTTCGACATGGACGTGAATGAATGTCAAGTTTTTTCAAGATTATTCCCTACATGGAATATATACATAAATTATCTTGACATACTTGGCCTCCAATATTTTGACACCAACCATACATGGAATCATCCGAAAGTATCAACATATATAATGGATGATCATCCAAGGAATTGCAAGAATAGGTAAATCCTACCTTATAAGCACCATAAAAAAAAATATCTTCTTAAGAAATATCTTTCCATATCCCACTACTACTCCTCACCCTTATTGGTGTTGGAATGTTTAACAAACATGCAACAACTATACACCCAAGGCTCTAGATTCCTATAAGGGCATCAATCCTTTGTAGAGACAGGCCCTATTGGTGTTCCAAGAAGATATGAAACATATTGAATACATTCTAATTGATGAGATGTGCTTCACAGGACCAAAATTATTTGTTCAAATTGAGAGTCGCTTGTGTGAGTGTTTTCCATAACAAAACAATGGCTCATTCAAGAATCATTTAATAATTATTGTCGGTGATTCAGGACAACTCCCACCTGTGATGGAAAAACCTCTATATGTAGGATAAACTCTAGGGAAGTGTTTGTGGACATACTTTACCACTGTCATAATTTTGGAAACAATATTTCATTAAAAGGGCACTGACTACACCCACCATTTTTTTCTGACATCTACTGACACACATCGACATTGCTACGCCACCCTTGGAATAATGAAGCCTCCTATAGTTTAGGACTAATAGATTATTTTCAATAGAAGAGAGTTCAAACTTTGACAAAACAATCCATCTCTTTGCAACAAACATTCTTACAAATAATCATTACAAATACATTCTCCAAGGCTAGTCCAAGCATTGGTTATTCCTATTGCATGATTCATCACATATTTCACCAAAGGTTCAAATGCACAACACGATGATGACCATAAAATAGAAAAATAAATACTTTTAAGTGCGTGGAAATGAGTAAGAATGCTACACCAACCTTGGAAGATTGAAGCCTTGTAATATTCCCAAAATTTGTAAAAATTTAAATTTTTTTCATGTAACATAAAATGTTTGTAGTCGTCACTGCCTTGGAACAATTAACTGCTAATGATTACTTTAAACAGTATTAAACTATAACTGAATATTTTGTAAATCTCTAGTTCTGCATACTTAATAGTTTGTTTTCATGATTCAATGTTAAGGATTTGATTTAGTAGGTTATGATTTGGATTAACAGGAATTGGAACATATGTTTTAATTTCTAGTACTAAGTTTGTTTTACTGTTTTATGACAAGTAGGAAAGAACTTCTGTTGAGATCGAGGCTTACTTAGCTTATAGCTAATGTAGTGAAGTGATGCTTCTTTAACAGGTCCTTTATAGGTAAGAAGTTTGTTACCAGATTCCAGATCGAGATTATTATCTCAACTAGCATAAAAATAGAATGCTAGTAAATTTATTTATTTTACAGGTGTGCATAGTAAAAGAGGTATCGTTGACCTGATTATTTATGTTCTACATAGTTACTAGTAATATAAGTACTATTAGTAAACTGAAATTATCTTAGTTACTCTTCTCGTCCGTTATAACTATAACTTGTTCGTTTAACTTTCATCATTATAGTTTCAGTTTAATGCCTGTATGTAACTCTAGTGAAAGGCATCTCGTATAGCAGTTTCTTTGTTTATATACTTGAAGCTGAGTTAATCTCTAAGGTATTTATTTCCACAATTATCGAGTTAGGAAACCAATGATCTAAGTATAGACATTAAATATATTGGCTGATAAACACACATTAAACAAATACTTAGTGCATAAGATAGTTTATTATTATTCTAGTACTTACCAAATAGAGATGCATTAATACAGATTGTATTTCTTTAAACTATGGTGTTATTTCTTTTTATGTAAGGAAGAAAGAATTATTTTCTATAAAAAAGTCTATCCTTTTTAACCTTCATATAATTCCTCATCTCATAAGGTGTTACTATTAAACAAAACACTAGTATCTTTAATCATGATATCAATTCAATATCTAAGCTAACATGCTAGCTATGCATCTTTCCATAGTTGCAAGTATAAACATATAATTGATTTAAATTATTATATTTTTCTCAACTTGCTACAAGGTATTTTATTATGCAATTATCATTGAATAGTTTTCTTGCATATGTTTTTCTTAAACCATTGCAAGGATTATAAATCATACTATAACCCTAGTATAATTACTACCTACCTTCGTTTTTGTTAAGGATACAACAATGCATACAACCCATGATGAAAGATAAGAAAGATTATAATAAGTTATAACATAGGTTTGAATGATCATATACTTATTGTTTGCATGATGCTTCAGAGGTTTTCAAACTATAACCTAAGACCCACCTCTTCCAAATAATTTTTGAGCCACGTGGTTGATGTTCATTGGATAGGTTTTTGGTTGACCTTGGAAACGATATAAGCTATCCTAAAACCCTAGTTCATATTTTACCTCATTTTGTTTTCCATTCTGTGGCATGAGGAGCTGCAGATCATGGATGCATGGTCTGACTATTGCTCCATCGTATGAAGGTATCCTTGCCATAAATCATCTTTCTTCTATGTATAGAGGGACATTTGGCCCCTACCCTTTTGTTTTGCAGAAGAACCCCTTTCGTCGCAAAAACCTAGCTCTATAAACTATGCTCCTTTCGTTACCTTGCCTCTAAAAGTGCTGTTATCCATAGAATGTGTAGTGAGAGTTTTTTTGAAAGAGTGAGCATGGTTCTTGGTTGTTTTAAAGGAGTGTTACTAGAGAGTATCAAGTTCTCTTGTTTTACTGCTGATCTTCTGGTATAGTTTTGACCTTTTCCTAGTCGTGGGTTTGGGTTTCGAACTTGATCACTGTGTGTTGTATTCTTTGATGACATTGCTTCCTTGAGGCTCGTTGCAATTTTAATGGTGTCTAGGGTTTGATTATGTCATCTTCTTCTCAGCAAGGGCAAAGCGTTAAAACCAGGTAAGAACTCTTTCATCTTTTTATCCATTCTTGCACTGCTAAGTTTCAATATTTTCGCTACTAATAGGGGGTTTAACCAATTGTGGTTCTTCTCTATTGCAGGATTCATTCCGAAGAATCTTAAGTTGGAAGATACCACCAGAAGGGGCTCTACATTAGCGTTTCTTCTCGTAAGCCTCGGTTTCCCTGAGGTTCCTCCTGTAGTGGTGTATGGTGTTTATTTTTAAATGATGTAGTTCAAAGGGTTTCTAGTTTTTGGCTTGGACGGGGATACACTATGTTGTAAAAAGTTTTGGAAGGCCATGTGGCCGATTCTATGAAGTATATGTATGGTGTTTATTTTTAAATGATGTAGTTCAAAGGGTTTCTAGTTTTTGGCTTGGACAAGGATACACTATGTTGTAAAAAGTTTTGGAAGGCCATGTGGCCGATTCTATGAAGTATATATATATATATATATATATATATATATATATATATTTTAAAGAAAAATTCAAGCCCTAGCGGCTGTTTTATGTTGGAAGAAAAGGGCTTTCACAGTCATGACTTAATAGATTCATTTTGGGTCCTTTTTGGCCATGGTTAAATTACAGTAACATCATTTGATGTCGACTTTTAAGCCGTAATTTTGTTTGTAAAAGGCCATAGGGCCGTAACTGATATAGTTTTAAATTAGGGTTTAAATACTATTTGAAGTTTGGATAAGCTCGAATCTTACTATTTTGTAATTTATTTATTCAGAAATAAAATATATACCCTGGTATTTAAAAGAAGATGGCAAGTTCTAATGTTAATCAGTGTTGGTTTAATTTTCAAATTCTTTTAATATTTATCTTACACAGAAGTATTGTTACTATAATTTGATATTTATTCTGATTACGTTTTTAGAAAAGAAAAGAAATGTTCCAGACAGTTAGTTTCTAAATTATAGTTTGATTTTTACTGTCAGATATTATTTACTTCAGTAAGTAAATAAAGAAAAGAAAGGTTGTTTATCCAACCTAAGTTTTTTACTGTGTTTTCTGGGTTATTATATGTTGAAAATTTATTACTTATCTTTTCTTGGATTAAATTATCATACAGTGTTTTTTGTTTGTTTGTAAATACAGTAATCACATTAAAAAAGAAGTAAGACCTTCTTGAAACCAATTACAGAGTACAAAATCAACTTTTCCATCTTTTATAGATCTGATATAGAAAGGTAGTATTAATACTTTACTTCCTAACACTATACTTTCCTTACTTCCCAAACCATAGATACAAACCTTCCTTGCTTGCCAACCCATAGACTCAAAAATTTCTGGCTTCCCTACCCACAGACTCAAAACTTTCTAGCTTCCCCACCCACAGATGCAGAACTTTCTGGCTTCCCCGCCCACATAATTAATTATTAAAGAGAAGTAACCAACAAAAAGGTCAGTCCTTGCCATACTAGTCCCCAATATAACAGTCGAAACCCACAGTTTCATTCCCAAAATATTTTGGATTCTCTTAACAGAACATATATCAAAACCAGCGTCCATGCATGCAGGCTTCATACATTAATTAAGAAAATCTAGAGAGTCAAAAAACGCTGACTGATACTTCAAAGCTAAG
Organism: Pseudotsuga menziesii; assembly: GCA_001517045.1. Taxonomy (NCBI): domain Eukaryota; kingdom Viridiplantae; phylum Streptophyta; class Pinopsida; order Pinales; family Pinaceae; genus Pseudotsuga; species Pseudotsuga menziesii. The sequence goes on from LPNX010937520.1 coordinate 460,565, forward strand.
ATACTATTATGTCATAAGCTTGATTATATCAAATCCAATAATGGATCATAATATTGGAAATTACAGATAAAGCCGTCCAAAACCGTATCCTTAAAAACAGACCGAATTGATGCAGATAAAACCAAAGTAAAGCGAGAAGAAACATCTTTAAGATAAAAACCTCATACAAGGAACCAGGTGCAATGAGATAAGTCCCATAATTCAAACTTATAAAAAAATATAAGATAAATCCTAAGCGAAGTGTTGAGAAGAACTAGGATAACCTGGTTTTGTTGCACCTGCGCTCGAAGAAGTAGGATACTGAAAACCCAAGCACGTAGTTAAGAAATCAATTTTGTCTTCCACCCTTTTCACAGAAAATTCCAGAGACTGGATCATCGTAGAGATAGCATTCTTCCAGGAATCAGGAGATGAATTGTCCAAATTAGGAGACTACCAATCCCATTCAGCTCTACCCACCAAGTTTTTCATAACCCAGAATATCGCGATGGTTTTTTCATAAAGATTCGTCCGACCCACAATGTGGCCAGGATCCATAATCCATTCCTGCTCCTTCTTAGCTTCCTCTTTCAGCTTTTAGGAGTCGATTTCATCCCAAATCATTCACTCAGTTGCATTAATGTGATTCTGAATCTCCAGAGGGAGTTCTAATTCAAAAATGCAGGACTCCCATAAATCTTTACGTTGGGTACGGGAAGATACTTTGGACAAGTCGGATAGAGAATGCTCCTTTTTCCCTTTTCCTTTATCACTCATCTTAATAAACTAGATATTCCTAGATGAACCACGAATAAAACACTCAAAACAATAACTCCCAAGATAAGCCAATGAGTAACTGATGAAAGTTCCACCACCCTGCACTAGAATATATAACCTCATAGAGGAGTTCGTAATGATGGACATGATCTGCGGACTAAATTCACAATCCCTCACACAAGTCCTTTGAACAGAATCACCATTAATATATTTCATTTAATCCTCAGAGCACAATACACTATACATACCACCAACCGTCACATATATGAAAAAATATGCCCAAACCATTTTTGTTTAAAACAGGCATCAGGTCAGAAATTTAAAACAACGATTACACCTATCAAATGCCATGTGCTTAGAGAAGATATAAGCCCATTTTAATAATTATCCCGGTCTTCCATCTGAACGCTGGTACAATCACTAGATATAAGATCTTGACACCATGATTGAGCGGTCATATCCGATAGCATATTCCAGGCTTGCGCTCGGAAAGGCTGACACACACCTACCCCCATGTTAGCCAATAAGTCCTCCATATTGTTGGTATTTCGTTGGACATGTGTAAAACTAAAGGCTTTCCCTTGAATGAGACTAGAGCGAAGAGTTGCAATACGACTTTCCAAGCGCTAGGAAGATGAGACTTTAGAGCTTTGAGAACCATTCTGAAGTTTAAAGGCCAGGCAAATAACCATCTATGAATCTCCCTCCACTATAAGTGGTTCATGAGAATTTTCCAAGACCCATTCTAACCCTTGGATCAATCCTTCAATATCTGCTGCGTTTTTGGATTCAATACAGAGGAAGCCATAGCCGTAACTGAGCATTTTCCCTCTGTTATTATGAAGAATGAAGCCATATCCCGCCTTCCCAAGATTACCCTTAGAAGCTCCGTCAAAATTTAGTTTCAAAAAACCCTTTGGAGGAGGATTCCAATAATCCAGACTTGGATTAAACGAAGGAGAGTTCTGGTTAGACTGAATAGAAACCCCACAATTATCTAGACCCCAGTCTACCAGAATCTTCCTTTCCATCGCTGTTAAATCAAAGTCTTTTATATCCCAATTAGTCAGTGAAATGGTTTCCTTGAATTTGGACCACAGACATTGCCATACATTAAAGAGAGAAGAAGTTTTAGAGCGGAAAATTCTAGAATTTCGTTCATTCCAAATAGCCCATATCAAAAAATTTGGAAAAATTTCTCAAAGGCGATTTAGGATTTGACTTTGGAATGGGTTTTTAGGCCAATGAATCAGGGTTCCTACTGGGTTCTGCTTAATTTGAGCTGAACGATGAAACAGAGCTGCGCCATGATCCCATAGAGCTGCCGAAAAAGGACAATCATCCAGAAGATGCATAGATGTTTCCTCTGCTTGTTTGCATAGAGGGCACTGGTAAGGGCCATACATCCCTCGTCTTTTTAAATTTTCCCCAGTTAAAATTTTTTTATGCAGAACAAGCCAGCAGAAAATAGTAATTTTTGGCCATAATTTTTTCCCCCAAAAAGAATTCCATGATGAAATAGATGGATTTTCAGAGGACCAAAAGAGAAGGATATATGCCTCTTTGAGAGAAAATACCCCTTTCGGTCCGTAACCCCAACGAAGCTTATCCTTACCCTCCTGTCTTCGAATACATCACAAATTGAGCTCTTCCTTTAGTCGAGAACATTCCTGAGAAGGATCTAGCCTATCCAACCAACTTTGAGTCACCCATGATCGAGAAAAGGAACCCGAATGCTGAAACCCCTAGAGGTCAGTAACTTTGCATAAATTTCTATTAATACAGGCTTGTTAGAGCTTTGGATACTGTCTCAAATGCTCCAACAGAGGAAGTTGTTTCCAGGCGTCCTCCCAGAAACGTGTAGATTGACCATCACATATTTCCCAGAAACCATGCTGTTGAATTATACTATGACCTGCCCAAGTTGTTTTCCAAATGTGAGAGCCAGCTTTTTCATCAGAAAACCTAATTAAATCCTAAAAATTCCAATGGGGAGCATATTTGGCTACCCATAATTTAGCCCAAGGATCCTGAGAGTGAGTAAGCCAATGCCACCAAATCTTAGCTCCCGCTAATAACCCTGCTATTTCTGTATCTCTTAACCCTAACCCCCCCTGAGTTTTAGGTTTGCAGACACTGTCCCAATTAACCAGAGCCCATTTATGATGATCCTGAGTACCACTCCACAAAAACTCCTCTGGATATTTCTCAAATCCCGAAGAATAGATTTAGGCGCCAACATAGTTGAGAACATATAAGTAGGAAAAGCTTGAAGCACAGATTTAACAAGAACCAAATGACTCAGTAGATTCAGAGATTTCAAAGTCCAATTACTCAAATGCTTCTTGACTTTATCCACTAGTTCAATCCAGGAACTCTTCCTTGATTGAGTATTTATAAGAGGAGTTCCCAAAAAAGTAGCCGGAAGAAAACCTTAAGAGAAACCAAGGATACGAATAATATTTTGACGGGTAATACTAAGAGTATTAAAGAAAAAACCTGGGATTTTTGCACATTGAATTCCAAACTAGAGGCATTACCAAACTAATCCAAACATGTCCGAAAGATCGAGGCTTCCTGGACTGATGGGTATCCCATAAGCATAGTATCATCAAAAAACTGTTGGTGAGAATGACTAGCCCCACTTGGAGTTCCACATAAACCTCTTATAGAATTGGCATCCTTTGCAGTAGAAATAGATCGTCCCAGGCCTTCGGCCATAAGAATAAATAGAAAAGGAGATAGAGGATCCCCTTGACGGATTCCATGAGTTGGATTTATGATGCCTAAAGGAACCCCATTAACTAGAATTGAGAAAAAGGCCTATGAGATCAAATTCATAATCCAGTTAACCCAGGCCATACTAAAACCAAATGCTACCAACATTTTCCTGATAAATTTCCAGTTAAGTTTATCATAAGCTTTGGAAATTTCAAGCTTAACTAACATACCCGACATCGTTTTTCATTTGATGGAATGTAAGGTTTCATGAACAAGAATAATTCCATCTAAAATCTGATGCCCCTCCACAAAAAAACCTGATTGCTTTGATGAGATTAGAGAAGGAAGAATAGGTTTTAAATGATTAGAAATGACCTTGGTTATGATTTTATAAATCACATTACAAAGGCTGATAGGACAAAATTTATTAGGCAAATCTTCAACCTCATTTTTAGGAATCCGAGTTAAAAAAGTAGCATTTAAGGCTAGAAGAATACGTCCAGATACTCAAGATTGTTCTACAATATTTTAAACATCAATTTTAATCATCTCCCAAAAGTGATGAAAGAAGTTTACAGTAAAACCATTCGGGCCAGGCGAGGTACCTTCCTTCATCTGAAAGACAACCTCCTGGACTTCTTGAAGAGAGATGGATTTCATTAACATTTGGTTCTGTTGCCTTGAAACTAAGGAAGGAATTCAGCTCGTAATGATATCAATGTCAAAAGAACGATCCCTACGAGGATCAGATAAAATATATGAGAAATGAAAGTTGAGTAAATCCTCAATTTCCTCCCTACCTTCCAAGAGGTTACCTGCTTAATCTTTAAGGGAATAAATTTTATTATGAAACCTAGATTGGATAACATAATGATGAAATAATTTGGAATTCTTTTCTTCCTCCCGGAGCCATTTGATATGGGATTTCTGTAACCAAAGGAGTTCCTCTTGTTTTTCCCATTCATCAAGTTGTTTTTCCACCAATCATTCCTCCTCTAGAAGAGCTAAGGAATAACCTTCATTAATCCCAATGGATTGAATTTCCTGAAGACAGATCTCCAATCTATTTTTCTCCCTGAAAATATTCCCGAATTCTTCCTTATTCCATTTCTTGATTTTAGATTTAAGAGCCTTCAAGTTCTGTTGAAAATACCACATATTAGCGACCTGATTTGAATGTAATTCTGCCCACCATGTTTTAACTTTTTCAGAGAAGTCAGGATGAATCATACAAAATTGCTCAAAATGAAAGGGATTCTTGAATTGATACCCCAGACAACTCCAAAAAATATCAATTGGCCAATGGTCAGAACCTCGACCAGAGAGGGTTGAACTACGATTTCACTTCCTCAATTAATGACTGATTCATAAACAAGAAAAATATCAAGTCTAGAATAAATATGATGGCCCCATGTACGTTTGTTATTCCAAGTAAACCACCCAACACCCGGAGTGATATCCACAAGACCCAAATATTCAATAGTCTCACAGAAAAGATTGCATTCCTCCTCTAAACAACGTCTACCACCTTTCTTTTCCTCAAGCAAAGTGATCAAATTAAAATCACCTCCAACCACCCAATGCTCAAAGGCCATACAGGTCTTTAAATTGGAAAGGGATTTTTAAAAAAATGCGCTTATCATTCGAGCATTGAGGACCATAAACATTCGTTAGTAAACCCGAGATAGGAAAACCAATCACTTTAAAAATGGAAGAGATAGAATTACGGGTTCATTGAAAATTAGAAAGAGAAACCCGAGACGGATCCCATAAAATACATAAACCTCCAGAGAATCCTTTAGAATCAATACCCATGCTCTCACAATGCTTCCATATTTTACTCCTGCGTTCCTGGATAAAGTTAGCCTGGCACTTAGTTTCTTGTAAGAAAACAATGGCTGGATTAGATTTCTTAATCTTCTGACAGAGAATTTTCATCTTTCTCAGTCTATTAATGCCTCGAGTGTTCCAGGAAAGGAGTTTCATTAATAATCAAGATTAAAGACCAAGAGTAGCTCAGATTGTCAGATATTGACCGGAATCAACCAATTGCCTTCCTACATCCACTAATATATGTTTATTTGATTTGCGTCTCGGTTTCTTGCCACTGTCTTCACCAGATTTTTTTGTTTCTTTAAAAGAACCTGAATTAATGCCCAGAGAATTTGAGAATTTATCTTTAAGAATAGACTCTTTGAGGGGACTTACCTGTTCTTGAGGAACATATCCTAGAGCTTTATCCGAACAGGCTTTCTGAGTTCCTTCAATATCTAAGTCACCTATACCCATTTCTTCTGATTCCTCCAAGATATCTAGTTGTAGAGAGACATCCATTGCTTCAGTTTATGATCTAGCTATATGTTGCAAATTTCCCATATGGATAGCCTGGGCTATATTTGGACAAGAAGGATGACTTGAGGATTGACCAATCTCGGATTTGGATAAATTAACCTCAGGACTCTTATAATCCACCAATTGTTTTGCCTGTTTACCAAGAATTTCAAAGGAATTAGAACTGTTTATCTTCTTGGTAGAGTCTTGAGTTTCTTGTTTTTTATTTCCTCTTTTACGAGAAGATACCTTAGAAAACCTAGGTTCCGAGGGATCCAAAACCTTATTAACCAGTGGTTTGGGGTGATTCAGGTGACATTCCCTAAATAAGTGACCATATACTCATGACATCTACGACATCTAAAGGGAAACTGTTCATAGTCCAGAGTTTGAAGCCATTCATCATCGTCCCAAAGCAACCTAATAGCTTCCAGGAGAGCCTTGGATAGATCCATATAGATACATATGCGGGAAAAGGAAGTATATCATTGAGATTTGGTTTTCTCCGAAATTTTAATAAAGGATCCCAAATAATTACCCAAGGCTTCCAAGATTTCAACATCCCAATATTCCTGAGGAAGTGAATATAACCTAATCTAGACTGGGGAAATTTGCATATCTTTCGTTTCTGGACAAAATTTCTCTTTCCAAGTATGAAGGAAAAGACCTGCTGAATAATAGAAATAAGGACCTCCGTCAATAATCTGATTCCGATCCTCTTGACTGATAAAAGATACAGTAAAAAAATCCCTTCGATCCTAAATGTAAATCATAATGACCTTTAGGTTTCCAAGTTGAGTTGATCCACCAGAGCAGAGATTTCTCTGATGGCTGTAACCCAATGAATTTTCCAATCAAAGCATGGTCCATCATAAACTGAATTGTTTCCCTAATATGTGCAGGCTGGACAAGCATGGATGGAATACCTGATGATTTTGGAAAGCATTGACCAGGTTTACGATCCATACAAGTAGAAACAGGGAATTCACCATGAGATATTGGAATCAAAATTTCTCCAATAGTCAAATTACCTTGACCAGGAGGATGACAGTTCAGGGTATCCCCCCCCCCCCCCCCCATAAACATTGAAAAAACCAAGCTGAAATGGACTACAAAAAACTCCGTAGGACCTCCGCTTTTTTCAAATTATCATATAGTGTTAACACTGTTTTCTTTTAGATAATATATTTAATTTTGGTAGGTTTATTTATCAGATAATTATGGTTAAATTAATGAAGTAGGTAAACTTTGATTTGGTTTAGGCTTGTGAAATGTATAACCCCTCTATTAGTAAAAAGGGGTGGTAATGTTATTTATATTTTTACAGTTTCTTTCAAATATGTTTTATTTATAAAACCCTAATTTCTCTTAGTTTAAATACATAGTTAGTATTTGATTTTAATGTTATCCTAGTTTCATTTTACTTAGATGAAATTATTACAGTAAATTTCTATCTTTGTTTATTGTTTCTTTAAGTTAGTCTTGGTTATTTAATTTCTATTCTTATAATAACTATTAATTAATATAATGATAGACTTATAGTAAGTAGTCTATCTACTGTGTAAGCAATTTCACAGACTAAGTAAACCTATACTTTTTAGATCTTTCCTAAACAAATCTGTTTATGTTATTAAGTACTATATTTAAATAAAGACATCTAAAATAAAAAGGAATAACATACATACAAATCACTCTTATGAACCCGTAGAAGGTAATAATTCACATTCATGCATATTTCATTCGATTCTTTATCTAAAGTTAATCTAACCTATTGTACTAGAGTACTGCCTTTATAAAAGGCGTGGAAAAAAATAGTTAGGTATTTTTTCTATCTATCAGTAAATCTGGAAATTCTTCTAATCATTTACCCTAAACTATCTAATCTAGCATTTAAATATCTTTTCACAGTAAAAGTATTTCTTTTAACTAACCCTAGCAGCAGCAGAACAAAATCATGACATATCATATCTTAAACTCAAACCTTCCAGATAACAATGAACAATTATAAAGATAGATAAATCAAGTAGAACCTGGAAATGTAGATGATGTGACAACAGCTTAAGGAACTTGTTCCTCCCAACCAACTCCTGGAGAAAAGATGGACTGCAAATATCAGGACCCTTGAGCTTGTCTCTTGGTCCACCTGGTAGAAGCACTGGGTGAGAGATGTAGTTTAGTAATCCTCTGCAACTCTACTGAGTGTTCAACAACCAATCAGTTCTGCATGCAACAGTATGAACTGAGCTTAGAATAGCTGTACTAGTTCAGGTTTTCAACACTTTCCACTCAAAACATACTTCAGCTAGTCCCCTCCATCGAATTTTCTTGTGCACTTCATTCACCCAGAATGAGCAGCCTCATTTGTCTTCAATGGGAAGTTTTATTAGCATGCCTAGGTCTTTTGGGTCAGTTTTCACTTAATGAGCCACCTGCTCTTGTTCCACTTTCTTGGGGAACATGACCAAAAAAATAGGGAAGTTGCCACCTGTAACAACTAGAAGTAGTTTGAGGATGTTGCCAAGTGTTAATCTACTCTCAACCCAACCTACTCCACCAAGTGACCAGTAAAACACTCATTTAACAACTTCCTTAATTTGTCGTCTCATCTTTCATTTATTTATTAATAAAATATTCAACATTACATTCAATTATCCCTAACCCCACTTAGTCATTAATTACAAACTTTGTAATAAAATATAACACAATGTTTCTTAAAACATAAAATGTTTTGCAAATTGGGGCATGTGACATACACACCCCCTTAAAATATAACATCGTCCTCGATGTTATTTATTCTCCATCCTTAGAATTGCCTTGGAATAGAATTGGATATGCATCCCGCATATGACTCTCCAATTCCCAGGTGGCTTCCTCTGGACTAAGGTGCTTCCATTGCACCTTCACCTGACCAATGGTGCGATTCCGAAGCAAGATCTCCCTCCTTTTGAGGATACAATCCGGTTCGACCAGAAAATATCCTTCGGGTTCCGCTTGCACATCATTCTAGTTTATAACATGAGTAGCATCATGTACATATTTTTTAACACAGAAATATGAAAAACATTATGAATCTTCAAATTTGGCGGTAAAGCCAATTGATATGCCACCTTTCCTATTCTGGATAATATCTCAAAAGGTTTGCAATATCGGGGTGCTAACTTAGCACAACTTCCTAATCTCAGAGAACTCTTTTTAGGCCTTATGTTAATAAAGACATGTTCACCAACCCGGAAGTCCTTTTGAGTTCGTTTAAGATTTGCTTGACTTTTCTGTCGGTCTTGCGCAAATTTCAAGTTACCTTGTACTTGTCTTACAATTAACTCCATCTCTTTTAATATTTTAGGTCCTAATACTAGCTTTTCAACTGGATTACTGCATGATATGGGGGTATTGCACTTCCTGCCATACAAAATTTCAAATGGATTGTATCTTGCTAAAGCTTGGTAGTGGTTGTTGTAAGAAAACTCTACCAAGTGTAAGTAATATTCCTATTTACCTGGGTGTTCCTTAACATACATTCTGAGCATATCTTCCAATACCTAATTTACTCTTTCAACCTGTCCATATGTCTGGGGATGGAAGGAGATACTGAAATTTAAAGTAGTATTCAGTCCTTTAAACAAAGACTTCCAGAATTTTCCCGTAAACTTAGGGTCTCTATTTGAAATTATTACTTTCGATATCCCATGTAAACAAAAAATTTGTTTAAGAAATATATCACCAATATTAGCAGCCTTATAATTAGTTTTTGCAGGTATAAAATGAGCTGCCTTACTAAGTTTATCAACGACTACCATTTGAGTCATTCAAATTTTGATTTCTAGGTAGTCCTGTAATAAAATCAAGGCTGATTATTTCCCACTTCCAGCTAGGGATAGGTAATGGCTGAATTAACCTGGTTGGATGCTGGTGTTCAATATTTACTTGCTGACATTCAAAGCACTTGGCAATGTATTCTGCCAGTTCATTCTTCATGTTTGGCCAAAAATAATCCTTCCTTAACATGGTTATAGTCTTCTGATAACCAGGATGTCCCAAGTAAGGAGTCTTATGAATTTCGTTTAAAATCAGTAACTTAATATTAGGTACATTAGGTATACATAGTATGTCTTTATATAGTAATAATCCTTTTTCATTTAGACTATACCATGTACTTAAACTTTCAATTAAATTTTCTTTTACCTTTGCTTGTAATTTATGATAATTTTCATCCAATCTTACTCCTTTCTCTAGTTGTTTTTCTAAATCTATTTTATAGGTGTTGATTGCTGCTACCAAATTTAGTTTTTCATTTATGCTTAAAGCATCAGCAAACTTATTTTCTTTTCCCTTAATATGTTGGATTTCAAAATCGTAATCTCTAAGGAAAGCTAGCCACCTAGCTTGCCTTGCGTTTAAGTTAGGTTGATCCAACAAATATTTTAACTCTTTATTATCTGTCATTAATATAAAATTTATTTCGATTAAGTGATGGCGCCACATCTTCAAGGCATGTATGACAGCAGCTAATTCTAAGTCATAGGTCGCGTATTTTTTCTCATGAATCTTCAACTTCCTAGACTCATATGCAATGGCATGTCCTTTCTGATTTAGAACTCCACCTAGACCGTCATTGCATGCATCAGTACATACTATAAAGTCTTTATTAGGGTTAGCAATTCTTAAGATTGGTGCAATAGTTAATAATGTTTTTAACTTTTTAAAACTATCTTCACACTTTTGAATCCACTTGAATTTCTTCCCTTTCTTCTATAAAGAAGTTATGGGATTTGCAATTCTTGAAAACCGTTCGATGAATCTTCGATAATAAGCAATAATTACGATGAATGATCATACGTCAGTTACGTCTTTTGGGATTGGCCATTCTTCGATTTCTCTTATCTTTTATGGATCAACAGAGATCCCTTATTTAGTCACTACAGGACCCAAGTACTGTATTTAATCCTTAAATAAATCACATTTAGTAAATTTTGCATAAAGCTGATGTTCTCGTAATTCTTGTAAAACAATTTTTAAGTGCTCCTCATGTTCTTCTTTAGACTTAGAATAAATTAGAATGTCATCAACAAATACGACCATGAACTTATCAAGGTACTTATGCATTACATTATTCATTAGACACATGAAGACAGTCGGGGCGTTAGTAAGCTCAAATAGCATAACAATAAACTCATAGTGACCATATCTGGTCCTAAAAGCTGTTTTAAAGATGTCTTCATCTTTGATTCGGACCTGGTGATAACTAGGTCGTAAATAAATCTTCAAAAATATAGTCGCTCTACGTAGCTGATCAAACAGATCATCTATGCGTGGTAACATATATCTATTTTTAATAGTCATTTTATTAAGGTGACGGTAATATATACATAATCGTAGAGTTCCATCCTTCTTTTTAACGAAAATAACAGGTGCTCCCAAAGGAGACACACTAGGTCTGATATAATTCTTATCAATAAGTTCTTTTAACTGTGATTTTAATTCATTTAATTCCAATATATTCATCCAATAAGGGGCTTTTGAGTTGGGCACTGCACCAGGTACCAACTCAATAGTGAAGTCTAACTCCCTCTTCGGAGGTAGTCCCAGAATTTCTTCTGAAAATACATCCGAATACCCCCTCAGGATTGGAATATCTTCTAGTTTTAGTTTATCTTCGTTATTAGTATATTCTTCATTAATTATAGTGACAAAAAAGGCTTTACAACCCTTCCGAACAACTCTTTTTAATTGCAAGGTAGAGATCTGTCTTATAGTTGTTTTCCTAGGGATTCCTCTTACAATTACAGTTTCTCCATCTTTATTTACACAAGTAAAAGATTTATCTAAACAGTTCAGGACTACCCTATGCTGTTCTTACCATTCCATACCAATTAACATATCATAAGAACCTAAAGTTAGTACATTAAGCTTAACAGAGGTTTCAAACTGATCCATGTTTATAGCACAATCCTTTACAAAACTAATCACTTTTTTTTTGCACCAGTAGCTAGCGGAACTAACCATGACTTTGCAAACTTTTCTACTGATAACTTGCATTTTTCTACTAAATCAAGAGAAATATAATTTAGGCTAGCCCCTTGATCAATTAAATTAGATATAGGTGTTTGATTCAGCTTACCTTCCACTTCCACCATGGAAGTTTGATAGACCGCCTCCTTGTTTTCCAGTGCTGCGTTGATCCTGGGCATTGTCCTTGCTAGATCATCAACAGTCATCTCCCCTTGCACCATATGTATGTTGCTAACAGTCTTATTTCAGTTGGGGAAAACTGATGCATAATGAGGACCATTACATTCCCAACATTTTACTGGCTCTTTTCGTTCATTATTCTTGGTGTAATTACTGTGATTATTAATAGGTTCTTTATTTATAGGGCCATTTGGATTTAACTATGAATTACCTTTATTCCCTTAAAAAGTTTTATTAGGAAAATTTCGTGTGTTATTATTCCTAAAACTACGGTTAGGTACGAAACCTTTCTTCTTGCATTCAAAATTATTAGATCTTTTAGCCTTCCAATTTGATATACTTTCCTTTTTGCGATTCTGCACATAGCAAAAATTCGCCTTCCGCATAGCCTCCTCTAAGGTTTTTGGATTGTCATATTCAATTCTATATTTTATATGAAAAGGTAAACAGCTTAGGAAACATTGTACCTTAGTCTTCTCATCCACAATATAAGGCACATACCGCAGAGACTTAAAAAATTATTGTTTAGATCTTTCATATTCATTGTTCCCAGTTTCAGTTCATAAAATTCCTTAGCTCTCTCTTCATAGTATTGTTCTGACAAGAACTTCTTCTTAAAAATATTTCTTAAACGTACTCCAGTTAATGTTCTTTTCCCTAATGCCTTTTACTCGTTTTAGGTCTTGCCACCAAATATCTGCCTTCCGAGTTAAGTTATAAATGGCCATTCTTGGTTTTAGTTGATTAGAATAATTGTAATTTTGAAAATATTTCTTCATCCCAGACAACCATGATTCAGCCTCTTCTCCCTTCTCAGTATCACCATTGAAAGTTGGTGGTTTTACTTTTTAAAATTCTCCTAAAATTTCTTCGTAAGGCTTAAATTTTATTTTTCTTGAATGATGATTATCTTCGCTACTATTGCTAGTATCCTGATATTTATTTTTATGTGGATTGCCATAAATCTTAGAAGATGACCTACTTTTGATTTTAGATTTTTTAGACTTTTTGTTTTTGTGTTGGTAGGACATATCTTCAGATTTCGTTTGTTTATCTTTTTCTTCATTCTAAAATTTTTCCATTAAGATCTGATTCAGCTCCTCCTGAGCTCTCAGGATTCTTTCATTTTCCTTTTTTACTGTTTCCATCTCAATTCTTAATTCCTTAACCGTTTGTAATAATTTCAAAGAGTTATTAGTTATTTCTTCTTATATGGGTTCTCTTTTAGAATTAATTCGTTTAGTAAACGAGGACTCCTCATCTGCATATTCCTCCAATCTTTCCATACCTACCATTTAGCTCATAAACATTTTCTATAAATAACATTTCAAAAAGAAAAATAATAATCAGTATGCATGCATTTTATTTTATTGTTTATCTATGCAATTTGAGCCACATTCAGGCCTAGTGTTTAAACTTGTGCTTTGATACCACATGTAATACTCCCAAAATTCGTAAAAATTTAAATTTTTTTCATGTAACATAAAATGTTTGTAGTCGTCACTGCCTTCGAACAATTAACCGCTAACGGTTACTTTAAACAGTATTAAACTAGAACTGAATATTTTGTAAATCTCTAGTTCCTCATACTTAATAGTTTGTTTTCATAATTCAATGTTAAGGATTTGATTTAGCAGGTTATGATTTGGATTAACAGGAATTGGAACATCTGTTTTAATTTCTAGTACTAAGTTTGTTTTACTGTCTTATGACAAGTAGGAAAGAACTTCAGTTGAGATCGAGGCTTACTTAGCTTATAGCTAATGCACTGAAGTGATGCTTCTTTTACAGGTCCTTTACAGGTAAGAAGTTTGTTACTAGATTCTAGATCAAGATTATTATCTCAACTAGCATAAAAATAGAATGCTCATAAATTTATTTATTTTACAGGTGTGCATAGTAAAAGAGGTATTGTTGACCTGATTATTTATGTTCTACATAGTTACTAGTAATATAAGTAGTATTAGTAAACTGAACTTAGCTCAGTTACTCTTCTCATCTGTTATAACTATAACTTGTTCACTTAAATTTCATCATTATAGTTTCAGTTTAATGCCTGCATGTAACTCTAGTGAAAGGAATGTCGTATAGTAGTTTGTTTGTTTATATACTCGAAGCTGAGTTAATCTCTAAGGTATTTATTTCCACAATTATTGAGTTAGGAAACCCATGATCTAAGTATAGACATTAAGTATATTGACTGATAAACACACATTAAACAAATACTTAGTGCATAAGATAGTTTATTATTATTCTAGTACTTACCAAATAGAGATGCATTAATACAGATTGTATTTCTTTAAACTATAGTGTTATTGCTTTTTATGTAAGGAAGAAAGAATTATTTTCTATAAAAAGTCTATCCTTTTAAACCTTTGTATAATTCCTCATCTCATAAGGTGTTACTAATAAACAAAACACTAGTATCTTTAATCATGATATCAATTTAATATCTAAGCTAACATGCTAGCTATGCATCTTTCCATAGTTGCAAGTATAAACATATAATTGATTTAAATTATTATATTTTTCTCAACTTGCTACAAGGCATTTTATTATGCAATTATCATTGAATAGTTTTCTTCCATATGTTTTTCTTAAACCATTGCAAGGATTATAAATCATACCATAACCCTAGTATAATTACTACCTACCTTCGTTTTTGTTAAGGATACAACAATGCATACAACCCATGATGAAAGATAAGAAAGATTATAATAAGGTTATAACATAGTTTTTAATGATCATATACTTATTGTTTGCAGGTTGCGCTAGAGGTTTTCAAACTATAACCTAAAATACACCTATTCCAAATAATTTCTGAGTCACGTGGTTGATGTTCATTGGATAGGTTTTTGGTTGACCTTGGAAATGATATAAGGCTGTCCTAAAACCCTAATTCGCATTTTGCCTCATTTTTTTTGCCATTCTATGGTGTGAGGAGCCGCAACTCATGGCTGCATGGCCTGACTGTCACTCCATTGTATGAAGGTCTCCTTGCCATAAATATTCTTTCTTCTGCATATAGAGGGACATTTGGCCCCTGCCCCTTTGTTTTGCAGAAGAACCCCTTTCGTCGCCAAAACCTAGCTCTATAAACTATGCTCCTTTCGTTACCTTTCCTCTGCAAGTGCTGTTATCCATACATTGTGTAGTGAGAGTTGTTTTGAAAGAGTGAGCATGGTTCTTGGTTGTTTTAAAGGAGTGTTACTAGAGAGTATCAAGTTGTCTTGTTTTACTGCTTGTCTTCTGGTATAGTTTTGACCTTTGCCTCGTCGTGGCTTTGGGTTTCGAACTTGAGCACTATGCGTTGTATTCTTTGTTGATAGTGCTTCCCTGAAGCTCATTGCACTTTTAATGGTGGCTAGGGTTTGATTATGTCGTCTTCTTCTTAGTAGGGAAAAGAGTTAAAACCAGGTAAGAACTCTTTCATATTTTTATCCATTCTTGCATTGCTAAGTTTCAATATTTTCGCTACTGATAGGGGGTTTAACCAATTGTGGTTCTTCTCTATTGCAGGCTTATTCTGAAGAATCTTATGTTGGAAGATACCACTAGAAGGGGATCCATATTATCATTTCTTCAGGTAAGCCTAAGTTTCGTTGAGGTTCCTCTTGTAGTGGTGCATGGTGTCTGTTTTTAAATGATGCAGTTCAAAGGGTTTCTAATTTTCGGCTCGGCCGAGGATACACTATGTTGTAAAAAGTTTTGGAAGGCCATGTGGCCGATTCTATGAAGTATATTTAAAAAAAAGAAGAAAACTTCAAGCCCCACTGGTTGTTTTATGTGGAAGAAATGGGCTTTCACGGCCGTGGCTCAATAGATTTATTTTGGGTCCTTTTCGGACATGGTTAAATTACAGTAATGTCATTTGATGCCGACTTTTAAGCCGTAACTCTGTTTGTAAAAGGCCATAGGGCCGTAACTGATATAGTTTTAAATTAGGGTTTAAATACTATTTAAAGTTTGGATAAGCTCGAAGCTTACTGTTTTGTAATTTATATATTCAGAAATAAAATATATAATGTGGTATTTAAAAGAAGATCGCAAGCTGTAATGTTAATTTGTGTTGGTTTAATTTTCAAATTATTTTAATATTTATCTTACACATAAGTATTGTTACTGTAATTTGATATTTATTCTGATAACGTTTTTGAAAAAGAAAAGAAATGTTCCAGACAGTTAGTTTCTAAATTATAGTTTGATTTTTACTGTCAGATATTATTTACTTCAGTAAGTAAATAAAGAAAAGAAAGGTTGTTTATCCAACCTAAGTTTTTTATTGTGTTTTCTGGGTTATTATATGTTGAAAAGTTATTACTTATCTTTTCTCGGTTTAAATTATCATATAGTGTTAACACAGTTTTCTTTTAGATAATATATTTAATTTTGGTAGGTTTATTTATCAGATAATTATGGTTAAATAAATGAAGTATGTAAACTTTGATTTGGTTTACGAGTGAAACGAATAACCCCTCTGTTAATAAAAAGGGGTGGTAATGTTATTTATATTTTTATAGTTTCTTTCAAATAGGTTTTATTTATAAAACCCTAATTTCTCTTAGTTTAAATACATAGTTAGTATTTGATTTTAATGTTATCCTAGTTTCATTTTACTTAGATGAAATTATTATAGTAAATTTCTAGCTTTGTTTATTGTTTCTTTAAGTTAGTCTTGGTTATTTAATTTCTGTTCTTATAATGATTGTTAATTGATATAATAATAGACTTATAGTCATTAGTCTATCTACCGTGTAAGAAATTTCACAGACTAAGTAAACCTATACTTTTTAGATCTTTCCTAAAAAAATTTGTTTATGTTATTCAAGTACTCTATTTAAATAAAGACATATAAAATAAAAAGGAATAACATACATACAAATCACTCTTATGAACCTGTAGAAGGTAATAATTCACATTCATGCATACTTCATTCGATTCTTTATCTGAAGTTATTCTAACCTATTGTACTAGAGTACTACCTTTATAAAAGGTGTGGAAAAATACAGTTAGGTATTTTTTCTATATATCAGTAAATCTGGAAATTCTTCTAATCATTTACCCTAAACTATCTAATCCAGCATTTAACTATATTTTCACAGTAAAAGTATTTCTTTTAACTAACCCTAGCAGCAGTAGAACATAATCATAACATATCATAGCTTAAACTCAAACCATCTATATAACAATTAAAAATTAGAAAGCTAGATAAATCAAGTAGAACCTGGAAATGTAGATGAGGTGACAACAGCTTCAGGAATCTGTTCCTCCCAACCAAATCCTGGAGAAAATCTGTACTGGAAATCTGAGGACCCCTGAGCTTGTCTCCTGGTCCACCTGGTAGAAGTACTGGGTGAGAGATGTAGTTTCGTAATCCTCTGCAACTCTACTGAGTGTTCAACAGTCAATCGGTTCTACATGTAGCAGTATGAACTCAGCTTAGAATAACTGCACTAATTTAGGTCTTTGGCACTTTCCACTCAAAATATACTTCAGCTATTCCCCTCCATCGAATTTTCTTGTGCACTTCATTCACCCAGAATTTTCACAATTCCAGAATGAGCAGCCGCCAGTTGTCTTCAATGGGAAGTTTTATTAGCATGCCTAGGTCTTTTGGGTCAGTTTTCACTTAATGAGCCACCTGCTCTTGTTCCACTTTCTTGGGGAACATTACCACAAAAATAGGTAAGTTGTCGCCTGCAACATCTAGAAGTAGTATGAGGATGCTGCCAAGTGTCAATCAGCTCTCAACCCAACCTACTCCACCAAGTGACCAGTAAAACACTCATTTAATAGCTTCCTTAAGCTGTTGTCTCATCTTTCATTTATTTATTAATAAAATATTCATCAATTACATTCAATTATCCCTGAGCCCACTTGGTCATTAATTACAAACTTTATAATAAAATACAACTTTAATGTTTCTTAAAACATAAAATGTTTTGCAAATTGGGGCATGTGACAAGCCTCCTCCATTCTAGGACTAATAGATTCTTGTCAATAGAGGAGCATTCAAACTTTCACACAACAATCCATCTCTTTGTAACAAACATTCTTGCAAATAATCATTACAAATACATGCTCCGAAGCTAGTCCAAGCATTGGATATTCCTATTGCACGATTTGTCGCATATTTCACCAATGGTTCAAATGCACAACAAGATCATGACTATCAACTAGAAAAAAAAAATATTTCTAAGTGTGGGGAAACAAGTAATGCTATCTTGCAATTTATGGGTCCAATTAGGACTGGTCAATGGTGCACTTAGAGTGGTCATGCAAATTATATACAGACCTGAATCTATCCCTCCTAAGTTTCCATCCTACGTTTTCATGGAATTTGATAAATACATTGGCTCTCCATGGGACCAATCTCAACCAAAGCACATATTGATTCCACCCATAAATCGAAGTAACAAGAAAAAAATCCCCCTTAGGATGGATTGGACATTGACTATCCATAAATCCCAAGGATTGACATTAACAAGGTCCACCATTGATATTGGTAACATTGAATGCCAAGGCTTGAACTTCACGTCAATGTCACACACTACAACATTAGAAGGAATACAAATTGCACCATCGTTCTCCTTTGACCACCATGCAAAGATGAATGACACTTCATACGTCACACTCAGCAAAAGAGAAGAGGAACACCTTCATTCTCTGTCTCTTTCACAATTAAAATTACATCCATTAATCCCCGCACTCTCTGTACCAAATGAAAATACCAATTTTTCTTGCCAATATAATTAGATTCAAACTTGATAAATCTAATTATACTACATATGTATACATTCTCTTATGACAAATTAATGGACATTTCATTTTACTTTCATTCGATTACATTGGTTTCTATTTATTGCATGGGTTCCTATTTATTGTTTGTTAGTATTTGCACTATAATTTCCATAGATTCACTATACTTAGCTTTCAACACATAAACTTACATTATATTCATATACAAAACTTTCACTCAGTTTAGACATACCAAAGTTCTTTTCAACGTTTCCTTTCCCCCACTTCGGGGGTATGCTAGTTAAATAACTAAAATAATATAAAATGAAATGAATAAAGACCATTATTGTGGGTGAAATTCATAACAAGGACATGCCAAATATAAAAGAATTATGTTAACTGGATCTTCAAATCTTTTATTAAATTGCTATAATAATAGAAAAAAAGAGAAATGAATAAATATTATTATTGGTCTCAGTGAAACTCATAATGAATATTATTATTTTAGATTTATTGTTCAATCCTTTGCTTATAAATGTATTTAAATGCATTGAGAAATACCATCGAATAAATAGAAAATAAGCATTAAATGAATAACCATATATTTGTGAAGTTTAGCTCTCTCTCAAAGTAGTTTCTCTTAAAAGATATAAGAATTATTAATTATTAATGTATTTATTATCATGAATATGAGGATAGAGGAAAATAAAGATTATTATTTATTTTCAAGGGTTAACCAAAAGAAATCATAATCCTTATAATGGTTAATGTATTTCATTATCATAAATATGAGAATAAAGGAAAATAAATATTGTTATTTATTTTGGAGAGTTAACTATTTAAAAAGAAATAAGAGGCTTAAAATACCCACTGTTTACTAGAAATCAATATTTTCTAAACTATGTTTCCAAGTAAAGGAAATGAAAAATAGGTTATACATATTAAGGCATGTATATACATTCATGAAATACTTACAAACATAGTAATAGTAATTGTCTAGTTTAGCGTATTAAATTATAAAAGGAAAGTATTTATGCATATATGGGGCATATTTTAATGCTCCACAATTGAGAAAATGCAAAGAATAATCTGGAAATTTATTTATCATTTACTTGGAAAATCACGTTTAATTACTCAAATGGACTATTGTCTACATAAATTTCCATATGTATATTTATCATATCAAATTGAATATTAAAAGTTGGATATCTACACGGTAATGAATAATAAGAGAATTAAACAAATACCTATAAAACACAAGTGTAGTAGTATAGGTTTCAGAGAGCATTTAAATGTATATAAATGGAAAAAATGCGTAGTAATATAGAACAAGCGTAGGATTTCATAGTCTATGCTGTAAAAAGTATATTTCTGTTGAAGTTACCCATTGGGGTTGACAAGATCATATTCAGAGGGAATAATTAATCAAGGAATGATTGTTGGAAAATTTGGGTTATAGTTGTCATTGATGTTAAAGGTGTTCAAGAACGACAAAGGAATAACCAATGGATATGATGGCATGACAAAATTGGTGAAAGACTTAAGTAGTGATGGAATGGCATGGTATAGTTGAGGATGTGGCATATATGTTGGCATCGCATGAATGAATAAGGTAATGATGACATGGCATGATGATGAGGTGGCATAGTTATCTGCATGAGATCTGATGAGTGAGGATCCGTTTTTGTATAATCCGCAAAGATGGAATGCAGATCCGCATTAGATCTAGAATGGACGGTTAGGGAGCATCTTACACTATATTCGATGGTGAGGATTAGTTCCACAAAAGATAGGAAAAAAGGATGTAATTCCGCAAAAGATCAATATTAGACGGTGGGCATTAATCCTGCAACAGATTGATGGTGCAGAAGGAAAAAGTGGAAAGAGGATTGCAAAAGTAATGTTTAAGGATTTTATAATCCTGCATCCCCCAGCGATCGGACGACTGAGAATAATCGCGCAACAGATCGACAACATGGAAGAAAAATGTAGAAAGGGAATTGTGGAAGAATTGTTTAATGTTTTACGCATCACGTATCCCACATCCCACATCCCGCATCCCGTAGCGATCAGCCGGCTGAGATTAATCCCACAATAGATCGACGACGCAGAAGAAAAATGCAGAAAAGGAATTGCGGAAGAATGGTTTAAATTTTTACGCATCCTACAATATGGAAAGATCAGACGGCTGAAATTAGTTTCACTAAAATAGATCGATAATGCAGAAAGAAAATTGGGAAAAGAAGATTGCAGAAAGGAGTTTGTGGAAAGAAGTTTTTAGAAAGGAAAAAGTGAACGCTCGACATCCCGCATCCCTCATCCCACAATCTGGAGATTGACAGTCGGGAAATCGCCCGGTGAATATCAATGGTGGAAAATCGTTGATGAGGAAATCTTGGTGCAGAAATACGATTTCAAGGAGGGAATCTATGCATTAGATCGATGTTCCGGAGAGACTTAGAAATAGAATCAACAACTCTGATTAAAACTGGAAGATGATATTGCAGAAAGAAGATGGATAGTGCAGAAGCACCTGCAAGCGTTTGACAGAGGTGTGGAAATGGTTTCCAAGCCGTGGAAACGATCTCTGAGATGAAGGATTAATGAAAGAACATGACACGCAACAGTGAAAGGTGTGTTCATTCAGTTTGAAGAGACACGACTGTTGAAAGAAGCTTAAATGTTGAGAGGTATTTAATCAGCGGCTTGAGTAAGAAGGAATATGTCTCTACATCTTGTGTTGAAGCATCGATAACAGAGTCCAGTGGGAGTGACATAAATCAGTGGGAGAGAAATCATGAGTAACATATCAGGGTGGCATGGAAACACAAGGGCATGCAATAGGACTGCAGGGGGTTGTTGCCTCCTTTCAATCATAGTGGATAAACCATAGGGTCGAAGCCTCCTTCCAATTGGCATTGGTAAATAGGGCGTCATAGCATCCTTTCAGTAGCACCTGATAAACCAAGGGGTCATATCCTCCTTCCAATTGGCATTGGTAAATAGGGTGTTGTAGCATCCTTTCAGTCGTAGCTGATAAACCAGGGGGTCATAGCCTCATTCCAATTGGTATTGGTAAACAGGGTGTAATACCATCCTTGTCTGTAGCAGTAGACAAAACTATTTGTAAATAACAATTTTGCAGTAATAGGACGTATTGGTGGTTTACCCTATTGGAATTCCATGTTAAAATTGTGTTCTGTGCATTCTTGTTGTTATGTGTTTCTAATGATAAATTTAATAAGTGGTTAAATTAAATAAAAATATAACAATACTGATTCACCCCCCTCTTAGTATTGACCAATAAACCTTTAGTTCAATCCTTTGCTTATAAATGTATTTAAATGCATTAAGAAATACCATCAAATAAATAGAAAATAAACATTAAATGAATAACCATACTTTACCACTGTCATCATTTTGGAAACAATATTTTGTTAAAGAGGCGTTGACTACACCCAACATTTTTTTCTGGCATCTATTGACAAACATCCATATTGCTATGCCACCCTTGGAAGATTGAAGCCTCCTCCACTCTAGGACTAATAGATTCTTTTCAATAGAGGAGTGTTCAAACTTTGACAAAAAAATCCATCTCTTTGCAACAAACACTCTTGCAAATAATCATTACAAATACATGCTCCAAGGCTAGTCCAAGCATTGGTTATGCCTATTGCATGATTCATCACATATTTCACCAAAGGTTCAAATGCACAACAAGATGATGACCATCAACTAGAAAAAAGAAATATTTCTAAGTGTGGGGCAACGAGTAAGAATGCTACACCAACCTTGGAAGATTGAAGCCTCCTCCATTCTAGGACTAATAGATTCTTGTCAATAGAGGAGCATTCAAACTTTCACACAACAATCCATCTCTTTGTAACAAACATTCTTGCAAATAATCATTACAAATACATGCTCCAAATCAAGTCCAAGCATTGGCTATTCCTATTGCATGATTTGTCGCATATTTCATGAATGGTTCAAAAGCACAACAAGATGATGACCATCAACTAGAAAAATAAATATTGCTAAGTGTGGGGAAACGAGTAATGCTATCTTGAAATTTATGGGTCCAATTAGGACTAGTCAATGGTGCACTTAGAGTGGTCATGCAAATTATATACACACCTGAATCTATCCTGCCTAAGTTTCCATCCCATGTTTTCATGGAATTTGATAAATACATTGGCCCTCCAAGGGACCAATCTCAACCAAAGCACATACCGATTTCACCCATAAATCGAAGTAACAAGAAACAAATCCGGGCCTTAGGATGGGTTGGGAATTGACTATCCATAACTCCCAAGGATTTCCATTAACAAGGTCAACCATTGACATTGGTAACATTGAACATCAAGGCTTGACCTTCACGTCAATGCCACACACTACAACATTAGAAGGGATACAAATTTCACAATCGTTCTCCTTCAACCACTATGCAAAGATGAAAGACACTTCATACGTCACACTTAGCAAAATAGAAGAGGAACACCTTCATTCTCTGTCCCTTTCACACTTAAAATTACATCCCTCAATCCCCGCACTCTCCGTACCAAATGAAAATACCATTGTTGCTTGCCAATATAATTAGAGTCAAACTTGATAAATCTAATTATACTACATATGTATACTTTCTCTTATGACAAATTAATGGACATTTCATTTTACTTGCCATTGATTACATTGGTTTCTATTTATTGCATGGGTTCCTATTTATTGTTTATTAGTATTTGCACTATAATTTCCATAGATTCACTATACTTGCTTTCAACACATAAACTTACATTATATTCATATACAAAACTTTCACTCATTTTAGACATACCAAAGTTCTTTTCAGCATTTCATTTCCCCCACTCCGGGGGTCTGCTAGTTAAATAACCAAAATAATATAAAATGAAATGAATAAAGACCATTATTGTGGGTGAAATTCATAACAGGGACATACCAAATACAAAAGAAATTATGTTACTAAGCGATACCATAAGTAAGGACAATTTTTTTTATCACAATTAGTATTTAGCACAAATGAATCAAAATAAGTAAGGACACAAAATTTTATCGTGGAAACCTCACAGAGAAAACCACAAACTCAAATTCACTGATAGGATGAATTTTACAAAAAAAAAAATCTGCTACTATAGAAAGGATGCACCAAAACCCCATATTTTTCTATATGCGTCAATATATAAGGATTCTACAACACCCATGTTTTCCAACCACTTCTAGAAAGAGGATACAACTCCCTGCAAGCTTGCAACTTGACCTAGCACCACCCTACCACCCTATTCTGATTTTATCAAACTTCCATATTTTCTTCAAATTCTGTCACTGGTTTTTCTTCACTTCTTGGTCTCTTTCTTTTCTTGGTACTACATCATTATGGACTACATAGACAACTTATTGCTCTCAGAATTCAACTTATAAATACATTTACTATCTAAATGAAACATCATGAATCTCATCCTTCTTTACAGTCACATCTCTTCATCCTTGAAAATTGTGCCTTTTCACAGCGTGACCTTTCACTAATACATTCACATCCCTTTTTATTAATCATATCATTTTCATAATCGTGCTCCTTCATTATGAGAATCACGTCCTTTCATTATGCCTTTTCACCAAATACGCCTTTTCTGTAGTTTATTAATTCTTCTTTGTTTAATTAATAACATACTTTGTTTTTAAATCCTGTTTAATAATAATCATTTAGAATACTGTAGCTTATTGCATCTTCATTGTGCTTCCATCTACATCAGTCACTTCATTGTAACAATAAACATTTTGTTTTTCATATTTTAACAAATCTAATAATATCCAATACTATGATTGATAGTCTTCACAATAAATATGAGCATCATTTTGTATTTATAATATACTTTGTTAATGAATGATATCTCTGCTATAGGAATAATAAATTCTACTTTATAAATAAATTATTATGCTTTAGAATAATATACTATCCTTTATAAGTGTGCAGGAATTCTTTACAATATCTACCAACATCTTTCTTCAACAATTGCAGGCATCTACTATCATATTTGCGTGAATATTTCATATTTGCATTGTGCATACACATTTTATATGTTGTGCGGACATATTTCAACTTAATGAAGATCTAATTTTTTCTCAATTCGGTAGGTTTATATCTCACACGTGTGATCATGAGATGGAAGAAACAAACCATGACTAGATGGACAATTCACCAAAGAACATATTCGTGCCATTGGATTAATTTATTGGCACAAGGAAAACATATGGCGTACATTTCCAAATAGCCTCTTAGACTTCCTGTGTTTAACACTCAGGCATGAAAACATACTTTTTCTCAACTTGGTAGGCTTATATTTTTCACGTTTGACCACTAAGACATCATTTGGTGGGCATTTGCAAATGACCTTTTATAACTGGTTTTAACACTTGGATAGTTTTGTCAATCCCTAGGTCTACTAAGGTGGAATTTTATTTTCATCAAACTTGGAATATGAAGAATATAAGATATGAGGAACAAAATGTTGATTCCATCCATGCCAATTTCATCCTCTGAAACCTCATTCTCTCTCCTTGGAGGACATATTACTGAAACAATGCAAATCAATCCAAAAGACACTTTTGGAAGACTAATATCTTCACCCACAAAGACTGTTTGGACAAATTGATCATATCATTAGATGCATATATCAATATTCTAGATGCATATACCATCAGAATCATTTAATCCATCAAATACAAATTATGGTGTGCATTTCCCTGAGGCCACTTAGGCAATTTTATTGAAATGGTGCAAAACATACTAAAACCCTGTTTTGGAAGACCTGTAACTTTGTCTTCAATAACCTTTTAGGAGAAATGAGACCATGGCCAGATCCACACATCAACAAGTTACATCCTGATGGTCTCATATTATTTTTATCAATATCCTACAAAATATGGCGAGCATTTTTCTAGGGAAACTTAGACTGATTTTCCAAAACTCAGTCAATTTTCAGAGTTTCACCAAGAGTTTCAGAAAATTTCCCAAAACAGTCTTGTTGGGACTTGGATTTTGAGCCCCCAAGGTCAAGCGGGGAGGGGCCCATTCTCAGGAAACAATAGAACCACATTAGACTGCGCCTTTGGCCCTGCGCAATCAAAGAGGGATCTCTCACTCGTCTTCGGAGTCTACTCTGTGTAAGGTTTTCAATCAAGGATAACCAGGGGGCTAGGATCCTGAATGGGACAAAGTGTATCAAGGAGAGATGCAAGGTGGGATTATCGGGGCAAGGGACCATTGGCGATGGAGTCGAAAACCTATGTAGGGAACACTTGCATAAGGAAAAGAATGGTGTGGGGTTGTAAACAGAGGCAAGGTAGCCACCGATCTCCCGAGTCAGGAGATATTTAGCGAGTGGTTGGAGGACAAGAGAGAAAAACCCATCGTATGGAGCACCCGTGAGATGAATTCCACGCAACTTTAGAAGAACAATTGATAAATGCCTGGAACAACAGCAGGAGCATAACAAGTATGAATTCCTAACTGTTATACACTAAGTTGCAGACATGAAAGCAATCAACAAACTAGAATGAGAACAGGAAGCACATTGCAAATAAAGGAAAATACATATTGGGAAAAGCAACGACACATGAATCTCTGCCATGAGAAAGTGACTCCTCCTCTGCAATTTTATTCATAACACAGGCATCAAATCTTATTTACAATGGAGAGCCTCAGCCCTAGAATGTTTCCCAATCCAACTAACTCCCCCTTCCTCCCTCTATTGTTATACTATTCTAATGCTGAGACTACCGAATAGAAAATTGTTACAAGTCACAATCATGTGTTAACGATACAAGGAGTGGAACTATCGCCACGTTTTACAAATAAAACAATAACATTATGGCGCTAGTGGTCACCTTCGACCTGAGTAATAGTTTGAAGTGCTTGGTCGCCATGACAGATAATGAGTATGATGCCTCCTTATCTGCCCTAAGCATGTGCTTCCACCGTGTTCAAATGCAACTTTCCGCATGGGCACACACCAGTAAGGTAGTTTGCATCTTTCTCCGGTTCAATCACATCCGCCACCTCCTTCCTCGTCGGGTAACACTGTTAGCCATGGGCTCTGGAAGAAGTGCTGCATTACTTCTGGTTGAGACAAACCTGTGGGGTGTCTTGTCATTCTTGTACTTTTCACCTCCAGTGAGGTGAGCTCTCCCACAGGAAATAGGGTGTAGCATATCTACACCAGCCCCATCACTCTTGAAAAGTGGACTTCACAAACAGGGCTGTGCGAGCTTTAAACCCCTGATGCTCCCATCCGAACAAATACTTATACAGGGAGCAGTCAATGAGTGTCCCCTTCTGCGAAGGCTTTGGTGGCAGCGATTCTATCAGGGGTTCTTGGAAAAACACTTATGAGGAGTAAGTGCCCAGGCCTTGCATCGTTGGAGACGCGGGTATCACGTCTAGGCCCCGATGGCTGGTGTCACTATTGCATGAATTCATTATTGCTTGTTCCTTGTAGATACCTAAATATGGTTCATGGAAGATATTAAGACTATACCAAGAGAATACGATATAACTGATTTGGCATGGTTACCATAATACAATAATAAAGGATACATATACTTCATATGAGGATGACATTGAAGTAGACCAGGCGGCCCATGATATAGAAACCCATCTCACCCTTGCCATGGCATGTGTGAATTATTATATGGTATCGCTTAGTAACATGGATTAGTGAAGGAATTTTGAAAGTAAGCAATTCCTTGGAAGTTTATTTGGAGTTCCAATGTAACAATTCATCAATATTTGATTGATTTGGGATTGAAATAAGTCAATATCTTGCCTTTGATACACTACTTTATGGTTCTTTATAGGTTTCCATGGCCACAGTGATTTCATATTTTTATATGGTCGGGAATAGGATGTAATTATGTTGGACCTCAAGGAAAGATTAATTTTATCTTAACATCATTTGAAAAACTAGGGGATTTAACATTAAACCACTTTTAATAATAGAGGTATGCTCATGGGTGGTAAAGAAAATTAAGATATCATACTTCATTATCTTGGTTGAAGTGTGGGAAATATTTTGTTAGTTGAATTATTTTGTTTGCATGCTTATTTTTTGGAAAGGAGATTGAAATGTCCCACCATTCATAAGGAAAACCCCAAAAAATATTCAACAACATTTGGAATGCCCTTTGCAAAATTATTCTAACAAGTTACTTATAAATGCAAAACTTGCAAATGCGGGAATAAGAAACAATATTTATAATAGTCTTTGAAGTGAGAATTTGTAACACATCAAAGATAATCTCTCTCTCTCTCTCTCTCTCTCATTTTTTCTAATGTCCTCGATTTCATTTTTTCTAATTATTAGCAACAAATAATAGTCTCCTTAGTTGCTCCTAATTTGGTTTGTATAGATTTTTAATCTCACCTTTTGAATTTTTATTGGACCATTTCCTTGTAAGGAATTTTAGGCCCAAATCCAAAAGTCCATGTGTATGAATTATCACCCCAAGCATTTGTTGTTTCATAAAGTAATTGTGTCCTATAACTTTATAAAGAGGACAACTAAACTTTTAGCACAATTTATATTTAATTAAATTACACATAAGGAGAGGTATCTATGTTGACTTCTTCATTCACCCCATAATATATTCTAAATGAAACCTTAAATAAAAACAACAATATCCATACATTAGAAACTCTATGATATATATATATCTATACATATATGAATTTGTAATTATTCATGTACACGTTGGGAATATACTTCCTCGATCCAACGATGTTCATTATTTTCACTCCTCGGGTTTCTTATTAATCTGAATAAGGTATTCCCTGTAAACATTAAATATCATATATCTTATTCATGATTCTTTGATAAAAATGTGGTGACAACAGTTCCACTATATTACTTGGCATGCCCTTGTTTCTTTATGTTATTCCACTATTTTTCTTTGGTTGTTACAACCATTTTCATATGCCAAATGCAATCACACATCTAAATTCCTACTAGTGTAGATAATCTTTCCTTGATTAATCATTCCCTATGAATATGATCTTGTCAACCCCATGGGTAACTTCAACAGAAATATACTTCTTACAGCATAGACTATGAAATCCTACACTAGTTCTATATTACTACACATGTTTTCCATTTATATATACATTTAAATGCTCTCTGAAACATGTACTATTACACTTAAGTTTTATAGGTATTTGTTTAATTCTCTTACTATGCATTACTGTGTAGATATCCAGTTTTTAATATTTAATTTGATATGATAAATATACATATGGAAATTTATGTAGACAATAGTCCATTTGAGTAATTAAACATGATTTTCCAAGTAAATGATAAATAAATTTCCAGATTATTCTTTTCATTTTCTCAATTATGGAGCATTAAAATATGGCCCATATGTACATAAATACTTTCCTTTTATAATTGAATACGGTAAACTAGACAATTACTATGTTTGGAAGTATTTCATGAATGTATATACATGCCTTAATATGTATAACCTATTTTTTGTTTCCTTTACTTGGAAACATAGGTTAGAAAATATCGATTTCTAACAAACAGTGAGTATTTTAAGCCTCTTATTTCTTTATAAATAGTTAACTCTCCAAAATAAATAACAATATTTATTTTCCTTTATTCTCATATTTATGATAATGAAATACATTAACCATTATAAGGATTATGATTTCTTTTGGTTAACCCTTGAAAATAAATAATAATATTTATTTTCCTCTATCCTCATATTTATGATAATAAATACATTAATAATTAATAATTCTTCTTTTAAGAAAAAATACTTTGAGAGAGAGTTGAACTTCACAAATATATGGTTATTCATTTAATGTTTATTTTCTATTTATTCGATGGTATTTCTCAATGCATTTAAATACATTTATAAGCAAAGGATTGAACAATAAATCTAAAATAATAATATTCATTATGAGTTTCACCGAGACCAATAATAATCTTTATTCATTTCTCTTTTTTCCATTATTATAACAATTGAATAAAAGATTTGAAGATCCATTTAACATAATTTCTTTTATATTTGGTATGTCTCAGGGAATAAAACTCTGAAATCATTTTCTCCATTGGCCTTCTCCTACCCCAAAACTTTAAGAATGTACAAGAAAACTCTTCCCAAGTGTTGATGGACTTAGGTTGCAAGTGTTTAAACCATACTTTGGCATCTCCTTGCAAGGATAGGGAGAAATCCCACATGTAGACATCATCATGTTCTATCTCAAAAAGGTTAGAGAAATTCTCAAAGGCTTGTAAATGTTTCTCAGAAGTCAAGTCTTGGGATTCTTCATCAAACTTGGGGAGGT
The DNA here is from genome assembly GCA_001517045.1 of Pseudotsuga menziesii. Lineage (NCBI taxonomy): Eukaryota > Viridiplantae > Streptophyta > Pinopsida > Pinales > Pinaceae > Pseudotsuga > Pseudotsuga menziesii. Next base: position 490,656 of record LPNX010937520.1, read on the forward strand.
ATTTGTAATATCTCACGGGAAAATCATGCAGGATGGCATGAAGTTGCAGTGGTTTGTACTGGCTAGGAGAAATGGGAGAGACAAGGTTAGGCACAATAGCTAAGCTATCATCCAAGGTTTCATGAATTTCACAGCGGTGTCCTTTGACATCGTGAGCCCTTGGATAAAAATCTAGGCCAAAATCAGATGTGCAAGGCGATGCAACGCTTTCAGTTTGTAAAGAAGGATAAAAAAGAATATATTCATAGCTCTGTTCAGAATGAGCTGAACCATAGAAGGCTGTTTAATTGATAAATATGGGAAAAGATAAGAGCAAACTTACAAGGTAGGATAAGGCATCCTGGAAGAAACGCAGACTCGAGTATCTTGACCTTCTGCCATGCATTTCTAAGCTTTATAAGGGGTCCATTTTCCAGACGGAGTTTGCCAGCTTTCCTTGGCCATTTGATTTCTGGGTCACACCACCAGCGGAGTCGCTGAAGTCTAAATCCTTTAAGAGTGGAGTCGCCAGGTGAAAAGTGCTCAACCTTCTTGATGTCTAGTCATTGTTCACTATCAACAACCAGATCTAAAATCTTTGTTGTTCTTCCCAGGGAGGATCTTCAATTTCATCCTTGGCAACGACGCCAGTTTGTTGGCACCGGGATTTTGAGCCCCCAAGGTCGAGCGGGGAGGGGCCTTCTCTCGGGAAATAGCAGAACCACTTTAGACTGTGCCTCTGGGCCTGTACAATCAGAGAGGGATCTCTTGTTCATCTTCGGAGTCTACTCCGCGTAAGGTTTTCAATCAAGGATAATCAGGGGGCCAGGATCCTGAATGGGACAAAGTGTATCAAGGAGAGATGCAAGGTGGGATTATCGGGGCAAGGGACCATCGGCAATGGAGTCGAAAACTTGCATAGGGACCACTTGCATAAGGAAAAGAATGGCGTGGGGTTGTAAACAAAGGCAAGGTAGCCACTGATCTCCCAATCAGGAGATATTTAGCGGGCAATTAGAAGATGAGAGAGAATAGCCCATCGCATGGAGCACCAGCGAGATGAATTCCATGCAACTTTAGAAGAACAATTGATAAATGTCTGGAACAACAGTAGGAGCATAACAAGTATGAATTCCTAACCATTATACACTAAGTTGCAGACATGAAAGCAATCAACAAACTGGAATGAGAACATGAAACACATTGCACGTAAAGGAAAATACATATTGGGAAAAGCAACGACACATGAATCTCTACCATGAGAAACAACTCCTCCTCTGCAATTTTATTCATAACACAGACATCAAATCTTATTTACAATGGAGAGCCTCACCCTAGAATGTTTCCCAGTCCAACTAACTCCCCCTTCCTCCCTCTATCGGGAGTGTATTTATACTATGCTAATGCTGAGACTACCGAATAGAAAATTGTTACAAGTCACAATCATGCGTTAACAGTATAGGGAGTGGAACTTTCACCATGTTTTAAAAATAAAACAATAAACCGTTATGGTGCTAGTGGTTGCCTTCGGCCCGAGTAACAGTTTGACATGCTTGGCCGCCATGACGGATAATGAGTATGATTCCTCCTTATCTGCCCGAAGCGTGTGCTTCCACCGTGTTCAAATGCAGCTTTCCGCATGGGCACACACTGGTAAGGTAGTTTGCATATTTCCTTGATTCAATCATATCTGCCACCTCCTTCCTCGTCGAGTAACATTGTTAGCCGTGGGCTTTGGAAGAAGTGCCGCATTGCTTCTGGTTGAGACAAACCTATGGGGTAGCTTGTCATTCTTGTACTTCTCACCTCTAGTGAGGTGAGCTCTCCCATAGGAAATAGGGTGTAGCATAGCTACACCAGCCACATCACCCTCGAAAATTGGACTTCGCAAATAGGGCTGTGCGGGCTTTAAATCCCTGATGCTCCCATCCAAACAAATACTTATACAGGGAGCAGTGAATGACTGTCCCCTTCTGTGAATGCTTTTGTGGCAGCGATGCTATCAGGGGTTCCTGGAAAAACACTTACGAGGAGTAAGTGCCCAGGCCTCGCATTGTTGGAGACACGAGTATCATGTCTAGGCCTTGATGGCTGGTGTCACTATTGGCATGCAAATACCAAGGTGACAGATGAGTGTGGAAAATTCTCACCAACCATCAACACCCCGAGACGGACAAGCTTCTCAAACCAGATCTTCATCGTGAAACACTCGGGCCTTTGTAGATTTGTGGAGAAGTAGAACTCAGGTTCTGGATATATGTTAGTTCACTCCTATTGCTACGAAAACAATATATATAAGGCTTCGAGACTGACCCTTACAATGGCTGGTCAACATTCCTGCACACTCTGTCATCGAGTGTATTTGGTACCCGCATGTGTGAGGGTGCAAACAGAGTGATCCTTTACTTGTTGGGGATCTAGTAATGTCGTCTCATCGTTCGTGGCACCTTACCGTCTACCATGGGAAGTATTTGTGGATGCCATTTGGTACAATTGATCCATGCTACAAATTTCATGAAGTGGACGCTCCCACGTTTCCTCGTGCTTGTGATGTAGGAAACAGAATGGTCTCCCATGTCGTGTTGGCTTTGCCTCGTGTGAGTAGCGTATTTGCCGGTTACTTTCCTTACTTGCACAAGCCAACTCACACAAAAACCACCTATCATGACATGACTCTGCCAAAGGGATGATTCCATCGTTATGCGTGCTACAAATGGCGTCGAAGAAATCAACCAATCCACAAGGATGCAGATTACACGCGTGAACGTCTCCTCCGCTGTCATCTCCACACTGGATGTGAAACCTGTACCCTGGGAGTCTTCTCATCCATCCAGTTTGAGGAATATTTCATGTCCACCATCCATGTTCCATTCTTTCTGCTGGCAACTTCTCTCCTCTGAACACTGGGGGAAGTTCTTGATCATGACATGTTCTCAACCATCGATCGTGACCGACCCTTCATGTAGCCGAAAGAAATCTGAGTGGGCCCCATTATCTTTCACAATGAGAAACCTTGGTATCCATTCGTGCTAGTCCACATTGCGAAATAAACCGTGGCCATAGATTTCTTTCCTTTCTTATCGCAGCCATTGATCTTCACGACCACTAACCTTCTTTCACGATTTGAAATCATGACTTTAGCCGCACAAGTATGGCTTGCAAAATTGATTGAGGACGTAGATCTGACTCAGATCTCATCTCTACCATAGAATGTTTCCGACCTTTAACCCATTTCGCTATCTGGAAACATGGCTTTGGTCAAGCATGTCTGCTCATGTGAAATGGTTTGGAGCCATTGATCCACCTTTGATCAATCTCAGCCTTTGATTATAGATCCCGTCCAATGCCTTCAGCACACCTACCATTTTCTTCTTTGCCTTGCAACTCTGATAACCTGAAGGGGTGTTCGCATGAAGTTCGTAGGAATGGGACCCTCATAGAACTCCTATCAGGCCCTTAGATCAACTATTAAAAATAGATTGTTAACATCTGGCTCCATGAGGGATGCTATCCTCCCAGTGAGGTAGCAAAGAACCCCCCGTAGACTAAGTGTCAAAACCATTGGGCTGCCTTCAATCTTTCTTTGACATCTCCATTCTGCTCTGAGTTACTGCTTCAGTGAATTCATGCCACTCTTGCAAATCATGTTGGTGACTGTAAACCTATGGTTGTAACTAAAAATGAAAACAAACTAAAATAGTAATGAAGGAAATGCTCGATAACTGCCGATCTTATTTTTTCCTACCTACTCTACCTAACTTTGTACACAAGTCTGAATAAGTGAAATCAGACTTCTATTGAAGCCAATCAAGAAACTTGCCTAATATTTTTGTTCTTTCATTGTGCTTGATGGACATAAATGAAATAGATAATGGGAGAAGGAAATGAAAAACAAACTGATCTTCAAAGTAGGGATGCAACCAATCATTGCCTTCGCCAAAACCCTCCATATATTTGGCCATGCGGTCATAGAAAACATGGCAACCTCCAGCATGTTCTATCACCTGCTCATGGGAAAGCCGTCTGGAGCTTCCTTCTTCTAGAGATTCGTTAGGCTGACACTTGGAAGATTGTAAAAGAGGACCCACAAAATATTTCTTCAATGGAACATCCTGCTTTCCGCTCAAAATTTCTGTAACAAGAGATTGATGTGCTTGAAGAGGGAGGTCCCCTGCTTCTCCAGTGGAACAGAGTAGGCATATTCCTCCTATGTGAGGTGGCGCTTCCAACCGCTTCTTCTCATAGTCTTTTTTCTTGTGCAGGTTTTTGGCTTGCACCATCTCTATTTCTCTCTGTTTTTGGTTGGAAGCCTTAATCATGTGTCGTATTAATTCAAAAGAGGCATAACACAAAGGTAGGATATCACCTCCAGTGCCCTTATCTCCTTTCCCACTTCAACCTTTTGATTTTGCACTGCATCTTGATTCTTTTCATCAGCAGGATTTGTTTCAACAGTTGGCTCACCAGGTACTCTTCCTCATATTCATCGTACATAGGCATACCAAACCCCTTCTTAAAACCGTCCTTTGTAGACTAGGGGCGGTGTGAGCTGCCATCTTCAGAGAACAATCTTGCAGGACTACCTGCTCCTGCATCAGGCCAGTCATCTTTCTGCATACCGGAAGAGAGCTTTGACGGGCCAGAGACTTTCCCATTCTACTTGTAGGGCCCAACCAATTTGAATGTATCTTTTATTTCACCACCACTGTCTTGATCTGACAATTTATTGGACATCTTAAGGTTTTCCTCAACCTCCAAACAATCAACAAACATATGCTGTAGGGTGGTGGATTTTCTCTCCAAAAGAAGCAAGGACAGGTCATGAGGAAAGGAAGATGCATAATAGATCTTAGCAGCGTTCTCAAGAGGTTGGACTTCCTTAGGCATGTTATAATAAAAGCTTGCGAATCTTCTATTAAAACTAGATATGGCCTCACCCTCATGCCTTCTCAGGGAATAAAACTCTGAAAGTATTTTCTCCATTGGCCTTCTCCTACCCCAAAACTTTAAGAATGTGCAAGAAAACTCTTCCAAAGTGTTGATGGACTTAGGCTGCAAGTGTTTAAACCATACTTTGGCATCTCCTTGCAAGGATAGGGTGAAAGCCCGCATGTAGACATCATCATGTTCTATCTCAAAAAGGTCAAAGAAATGCTCAAAGGCTTGTAAATGTTTCTCAGCAGTCAAGTATTGGGATTCTCTATCAAACTTGGGGAGGTATTTGTAATATCTCACGGGAAAATCATGGAGGATGGGAGGCAGTTGCAGTGGTTTGTATCGACTAGGAGAAATGGGAGAGATAAGGTTAGGAACAATAGCTAAGCTATCAGATGTGCAAGACGACGCAACGCTTTTTGTTCGTAAAGAAGGATAAACATGAATATATTCATAGCTCTATTCAGAATGAGTTGAACCATAGAAGGTTGTTTTGATAAATATGTTAAAAGATAAGAGCAAACTTACAAGATAGGATAAGGAATCATAGAAGAAATGCAGACTCGAGTATCTTGAACTTACACCATGCATTTCTAAGCTTTATAAGGGGTCCATTTTCCAGATGGAGTCTGCCAGCTTTCCTCGGCCATTTGATTTCTAGGTCACACCACCAGCAGAGTCACTAAAGTCTGAGTCCTTCAAGAGTGGAGTCGCCAGGTGAAAAGTGCTAAACCTTCTTGATGTCTGGTCATTGTTCACCATCAACAACCAGATTTAAAATCTTTGTTGTTCTTCCCAGGGAGGATCTTCAATTTCATCCCCAGCAACGGTGCCTGTTTGTTCATCGGAATTTTGAGCCCCCAAGGTCGAGGGGGGAGGGGCACGCTCTTGGGAAACATCAGAACCAATTTAGACTGCGCCTCTAGCCCTACGCAATTAGAGAGGGATATCTCATTCGTCTTCGGAGTCTACTCCACGTAAGGTTTTCAATCAAGGATAATTAAGGGGCCAGGATCCTGAATGGGACAAATTGTATCAAGGAGAGATGTAAGGTGGGATTATCGGGGCAAGGGACCATTGGTGACGGAGTCAAAAATCTGCGTAGGGACCACTTGCATAAGGAAAAGAATGGCGTGGGGTTGTAAACAGAGGCAAGTAGTCGCCGATCTCCCAATCAGGAGATATTTAGTGGGAAGTTGGAGGATGAGATAGAATAGCCCATCACGTGGAGCACCAGCGAGATGAATTCCACGCAACTTTAGAAGAACAATCGATGAATGTCTGGAACAACAGCAAGAGCATAACAATTATGAATTCCTAACTGTTATACACTAAGTTGTAGACATGAAAGAAATAAAAAAACTAGAATGAGAACAGGAAGCACATTGCACGTAAAGGAAAATACATATTGGGAAAGGCAACGACACATGAATCTCTTCCATGAGAAACAACTCCTCCTCTGCAATTTTATTCATAACACAGGCATCAAATCTTATTTACAATGGAGAGCCTCAGCCCTAGAATGTTTCCCAATCCAACTAACTCCCCCTTCCTCCCTCTATTGGGAGTGTATTTATACTATTCTAATGCTGAGACTACTGAATAGAAAATTGTTACAAGTCACAATCATGCATTAACAGGACATGGAGTGGAACTATTGCCACGTTTTACAGATAAAACAATAAACATTATGGCGCTAGTGGTTTCCTTTGGCCTAAGTAATAGTTTGACGTGCTTGGCCGCCATGACGGATAATGAGTATGATGCCTCCTTCTCTTCCCAAAGCGTGTGCGTCCACCGTGTTCAAATGCAGCTTTCCGCATGGGCACACACTGGTAAGGTAGTTTGCATATTTCCTCAGTTCAATCACATCCACCACCTCCTTCCTTGTCGGGTAACACTGTTAGCTGTGGGCTCTAGAAGAAGTGCCGCATTGCTTCTGGTTGAGACAAACCTGTGGGGTGGCTTGTCATTCTTGTACTTCTCACCTCCAGTGAGGTGAGCTCTCCCACAGGAAATAGGGTGTAGCATATCTACACCGGCCCCATCACCCTTGAAAATTGGACTTCACAAACAGGGCTGTGCAGGCTTTAAACCCCTGATGCTCCCATCCGAACAAATACTTATACAGGGAGCAGTCAATGACTGTCCCCTTCTGCGAAGGCTTTGGTGGCAGCGATGCTATCAAGGGTTCCTGGAAAAACACTTACAGAGAGTAAGTGCCCAGGCCTTGCATAATTGGAGACACGGGTATCACGTCTAGGCCCCGATGGCTAGTGTCACTATTGGCATGCAAATACCAAGGTGATGGGTGAGTGTGGAAACTTCTCACCAACCATCAACACCCCCAGATGGACAGGCTTCTCAAACCAGATCTTCATCGTCAAAATCTTCGGGCCTTTGTAGATTCATGGAGAAGTAGAACTAGGGTTCTGGATATATGTTAGCTCACTCCTATTGCTCTGAAAATAGTATATATAAGGCTTCGAGACTAACCCTCGCAATGTTTGGTCAACATTCCTGCACACTTTGTCATTGAATGTGTTTGGTACCTGCATGTGTGAGGGTGCGAACAGAGTGATCCTTTACTTGTTGGGGATCTAGTCACGTCGTCTCATCGGTCATGGTGACTTACCGTCTGCCACGGGAAGTATTTGTGGACTCCATATGGTACAGTTGATCCATGTTGCAAAGTTCATTAAGTGGATGCTCCCACGTTTCCTCACGCTTGTGATGTAGGAAATGGAATGGTCTCCCACGTTGTGTTGGCTTTGCCTTGTGTGAGTAGCGGATTCGCCGGTTACTTTCCTTACTTCCACAAGCCAACTCACACAAAATCCACCTATCATGACATGACTCTGCCAAAGGGATGATTCCATCATTACGCGTGCTACAAATGGCATCGAAGAAATTGACCAATCCGCAAGGATGCAGATTACATGCATGAACGTCTCCTCCGCTGTCATCTTCGCACTGGATGTGAAACATATACCCTGGGAGTCTTCTCAGCCATTTTATTTGAGGAATATTTCACATCCACCATCCACATTCCATTCTTTCTGTTGCCAACTTCTCTCCTCTGAACACTGCGGGCAGTTCTAGATCGTGACATGTTCTCAACCGTCTATCGTGGCCGACCCTTCATGCAGTCGAAAGAAATTTGAGTGAGCCCCATTATCTTTTGCAATGAGAAACCTTGGTATTCATCCATGCTAGTCCTTATTGTGAAATAAACTATGGCCATATATTTCTTTCCTTTCTTATCACGGCCGTTGATCTTCGCGACTGCTACCCTTCTTTAACGATTTGAAATCATGGCTTTACCCGCACAAGTATGGCTTGCAAAATTGATTGAGGCCATAGATCTAAGTCAGATCTCATCTCAGCCATAGAATGTTTTTGACCTTTAACCCATTTCACGATCTGGATATGTAGCTTTGGTCGAGCATGTCCACTCGCGCGAAATGGTTTGGAGCCATTGATCCACCTCCGATCAATCTCAGCCTTTGATTATAGATCCCGTCCAATGCCTTCAGTACACCTGTCATTTTCTTCTTTGACTTGCACCTCTGATAACATAAAGGGGTGTTTGCATGAAGTTCGCAGGAATGGGACCCTCATCGAATTCCTATCAGGCCCTTAGATCAACGGTTAAAAACAGAGTGTTAACAAGTCTGAAACCTCATTTTGGCATACCTGTAACTTTTTCTTCAAGAACATTTTAGGAAATTTGAAACCATGGTCAGATGAATAGGTCAACAAGATAAATCCTAACACTCATATATGAATTTTTGTCATTAACCTATGAAATATGGTGAGCATTTTCCTAGGGAAACTTAGACTGATTTTCCAATACTTAGTCAATTTTCTGAGTTTCAGCAAAAGTTTCAGCAAGTTGTCATACTTTAACAGAATGGTGTCAAATTATAACAATGACTTCATGAGAGCACTAGAACATCATCATATGACTTTGCAAGCTCATCACACATGCCACATCATCATACATGCCATGCCATTTCCCTTTTCATTAATGAAATCCTTTGGCATCAATGGCAACCATACTCAACCTTCTCCCCCTTTGGCATTGATGGAAACAACTCTTCAATTTTCTCCCCCTCTAACATTAATGACAAAGGTCTCCTTTTTATATCTCCCCCTGACATAATGCCTTTTTTCTCTGTTTATCTATTGTATGGATATTACTCCCAACTTTTATCTAAGATGCTCAAATGCGTCTTTGGGTAGTGGCTTAGTGATTATATCAGCTATATGTTCCCTTGTACCAACATATTCCAATTTCACCACCTTTTGTGATACTTGATCCCTCAAAAATTGATATTTTATAGGGATGTGCTTTGTCTTGGAGTGCATAACATGGTTTTTTTATATGTTTGTGGCACTGGTATTATCACAATTTATCACTATTGGATGCTCATTACTTTACAAGTAAGTCTTCCAAAGTTTGTTTCAAACAAATGACTTGAGTGCAACATGATGTAGCATCAATATATTCAGATTTTGTTTTAGATAGTGTAATGGAGGATTGTTTCTTTCCTAGCCATGATACCAAACCGTCTCCCAAGTATAATGTTGCTCCACTGGTACTCTTTCTCTAATCAACACTTCCTACCCAATATGCATCGGTGAATGATTTTAAATTGAAGTATTGACCTCTTGGGTACCATAAGCCATACTCTACAGTACCTTTCAAATATCTGAGAATTATTTTCATTATTTTCACATGTGTTTCTTTGGGAGTTGATTGTAGTCTAGAAACCAATCCTACAACTTGCATCACATCTGATCTTGTAGTTGTCACATATAGCAGGATTCCTATCATAGATCTATAAATGGTATGATCTACTTCCAAAGACTAATAATCCTTACTTAACTTACAACCAGTGACCATAGGTGTACTAACAAGCTTAGAGCCTTCCAACTTAAACTTCTTAAGCATGTCTTTAATGTACTTGGTTTGAGTGATGGAGATCCCTTTTTTTGATTGACAAACTTGTAATCCCAAGAAGAATGCTATTTCAACCAACATTGACATTTGAAACTCCTTCTTTATTTTAGAGGAAAAGTTTTCACTTAGCATTTTTAGATTGCTTCCAAATATAATATCATCCACATAAATAATAGCAATGATCATATTATTATATTCAAACTTAATTTAGATATTACTATAAGTGACCCCTCTTTTATACCCTTGTTGCTTCAAGTAGCTATATAGTCTTAAAAACCATGCCCTTGGTGCTTGTTTGAGACCATAGAGTTCCTTCTTTAGTTTGAAGAAATAGTCTTCATTTTATGAAAAGAGGAAACCTTCAGGTTATTCAATATTGACTTCCTCTTCTACCTTCCCATTCAAAAAATAAAACCTGACATCCATTGGATATACTTTGAAGTTTCTATAACATGAATATGCGAAAAACATTCTTATTGATTCAAGTATTACTACATGGGAAAAGGTTTCTTCAAATTCAATACCTTCCACTTGATAATATCGCTTACACACTTGTATTGCTTTGTTTCTTATCACTTGACCATCTTCATTGAACGTTTTTTTTGAAGACACATTTTGTCCCTACAATATTCTTGCTTTTAGGTCTTGGGACAAGTTCCCAAGTTTTATTATTCTCAATTGGATCCAACACTTCATTCATGGTCTTGATCCAATCATCATCTTTGTTGGCTTTTGCAAAGTTCTTAGGTTCCACTACTGATAGTAAGGCTTGTTCATTAAACACTAGTTTCCCTCTTGTACCTACTCCAACATCTTTGTCACCTATGGTTTTTGTTTCAATATGATTCTTTTGTATCCTTCTAGATGGAGCTTTTGTATTAGATCTTGTAGAATCCTCATCTTCACTTTCTTGTGATTCTTCTCTTTTCTCTTCTTCTTCTTCTTCTTCATCATGAACACTTTCATTCTTTTGCAAGACTTCCTTTTATTCTTCATCATTTGTTCTTTCATCATCATCTTGGATTCTTACTCTTCTTGGTTTCATGTCATCTACTCTTACATCTACACTTTCTTTCTTGGTGGATGAATACCCTAAAAATATCCCCCCATCAGATATAGAATCAAACTTACCAAGATCATCCTCATTTCTCTTTATGTAGCACTTTCTACCAAACACTCTGAAATATTTGACTGAGGCAAGTCTTCCATACCATAGTTCATAAGGAGTCTTTTCATTATTTACTCTGAGTTGTCCTCTATTAAGTATATAAATTATTGTGTATACTGCTTCTCTCCAATAGATATCCAAAAGTTTTGCTTCATTTAGCATAGTTTTGGTTGCTTCTTGGAAAGTCCTATTCTTTATTTCCGCAACACCATTCTACTAAGGAGTATTTGGAGCTGAAAACTGCCTTTTAACTCCATGAGTTTCACAAAAACCAATTGAATTCGTTTGAGATAAACTCTCCTCCATTATATGACCTTAGACATTTTATTTTCAGATTTGCCTAATTTTCATCCATTGCTTTCAAAATTTTAAACTTCTCAAATTATTTTGATTTTTATTTGAGAAATGTCACCCAAGTCATCCTTGTATTATCATCAATGAACAACATGAAATAATACTCTCCTTGTAAACGTTTAGTTCTTGTTGGTCCAGAAATATTTGTGTGAATTATTTCCAATGGTTGTGAGGTTGTATATTCTTTGACTTTGAAGTTGGATTTACTTTGCTTCCCATGTTGAAAATGTTTAAAAAATGAATTTAGAGGCTTCACGATATTTTCTAAGTCTCTTACATCTTCCTTCTTACTTACTTTCATAATATTTCCAAAGTTTAAGTGCCCCATTCTTCTATTCCATAGCCAACTTTCATCCATCACACTCATGTAGCATTCTTTTGCATTTTCTAATATATACACATTGCTTGAATTCCTTATAGTAGTCCCAACAAGTTTTCCTAAATATTTTCTTCTAATTTCACATTTCTCATAATCAAATATGCATATGTGCCCTTGATCACATGTTTGACTCACACTGAGAATATTTGGCTTTAGATCTTCTACTATCAACACATTTTCGACTTTGATTTTGTTAATTCTAATAGTAACTATACATTTTCCAATTATTTTGGAGGATATATTATCTCCAAAAGTGACTTTTCCCTTTTGATCCATTCTTAGGCTTATGAAATTGTTTGGATCTCATTTCATGTGTTTTGAACATCCATTATCAACATGCCATAGATTTTTCTTTTCTATTGCACATAAAGATATCATGGATTCTATCCTTTTCTCCGCCACTTCCTTTTTCTTCCAGACCTTTCTTTGTTCCTTGTTTTGAGACTTTATTACATTACCTTTCTCTATAGGATTCATCAATTTACATTCTCTAGCTATGTGTCCATGTTTATTTCATATGTAACATTCTATATCATATCTTTGTAGAGGTGCAAAACAGTTATGGTTTCTTTCTTTTGGATTGTTATTAGGTGCATTCTTATTATAGAAATGAGACTTTCCATATGCTTTGAAATTTAGGGCTTTATGTACAAAATTATTACAAGAGTAGCAATGACCAAGAAAGATTTGTCGATTCCTTCTTTTCATTGGTCTTCTAGGCATCATATTTTTTCTATGCAAAAGAGGAGCATATTTATGACTGTCCTTCTTTCCAATTGGACACATGAGTGCAACAACATAAATCTTTTTGTTATATCCTAATCCAATTTTTTCACTTGATGGTCTTTGGCCATTTAGGATGTCATCAAGAGTCTTCGAGTTGTTCTCACAATTTGATTTAAGAGGTTCTTCATCAAGATTATTTCTAAGTAGGGTAATCTATGCTTCAAGTCTTTCAAAGTGTTGTATTCTTTTCTTGGGATGCAATTTTAGGTCCTCTTAAATATTCTTGTCCTCTTGAAGCTGGATCCTCAAATCAAGAATGACTTGGCTTGACTCTTTACCTCTTGTCCTTTTCCATTATTCATAGTCAGATAGTTGTGTTCTTAATTGTTTGTTCTTCATTTCACTCTTTCTCAATTCTTTATGAGCACATATGAGTTTGAACATTAGGTCCACCTCTCCTTCCACATATGATTCATCATTTCGAGCTTGAGTTTCTATTCCCATGAATAGTTCCTCATCTTCACTATCTTCCATGGTGTAAAGGATCTTCTTCTTCTCATTAAACTTCATCTTGTTTCTTGTTTTTCTCTTCTTTAATTTCTTAGAGGTTTCTTTATCATCACTATCACCTTCTTTATGATAGGGAAACTTTGAGGCAAAATGTCAAATTATTCCACAGTTAAAGCACTTTAGGGGTATATTTCCTTTGTACTTTCTAGTACCTTTCTGAATTTTCTTGATGAAAAGAGCTTGTTCATCATTTGAGTTCTCTAAGTGGTTCTTGGATAAGGATTTAGATTTATTTAACTATTTTGTGGCTTTAAATGCTTCCTTTTTCTTGATGTTTCATTTTTTCCTGTTCTCATCTCATAGGAAGTGAAGATCCCATGTATCTCACCCACTATCAGAAGTTCAAGATCATCTCGATCTTCTACAGTAGTCACTTTTGGGTCATACCTCATTGGTAGGGTTCTTAGTACTTTTTCAACTACTTTCTTTCTCCTAGAATTGACAATTTCATATACCCTTAGAATATATTTTGCAATATTTTCTTCTTTTTTCATTTTTAGACTTTCTAACTGGCCTTTGTATGTTTGAATTTTGTTTTTTTTGACTTTGGAAGCCCCTTCATAAGAATTTTTTAATTTTTCCCAAGCATGTTTGGCTATCTTACATTGCATGACTTTAAAAAATATTGAATTTTCTAATCCATTCAAAATTGCATTCAAAGCTTTTGAATTAGATTCATATTGATATTGTCCATCTTTATTTGCAGGTAGGGTGTCTGGTATTTTATACTTTTTTTCAACATGAATTCCAAACTTTGCATCCAAGAGACATTAGATGATATTTCATTCTTACAATCCAAAATGAATAGTTATTCCCTATGAATAATAGAGATCTGTTAGCAGCTAACCCTTCTTGATGAACCATTTTGGTTTCAATTATGGTCTTCCTTCCAGTGGTTTAGACTGTAGTGAAGAAACCTGCTTTGATACCAATTGTTGGAATATCCAGCAATATAGAGTGGGGCAAGGGGTGAATCAGTATTTCCTTATTTAAACTTTTTCTTTTAAAAATATTAGTATTTAGAACAAAATGAATCAAAAAAAGTAAGGAAACAAAATTTTATCGTGGAAGCCTCAAAGAGAAAACCACAAACTAAAATTCATTAATAGGATGAATTTTACAAAATTGTTTTTCTGCTGCTACAGAAAGGATGCACCAACACCCCTGATTTTTCTATCTACGTCAATAGATAAGGATGCTACAACACCCCTATTTTCCAACCACTACTGGAAAGAGGATACAACCCGTGTAAGATTGCATCCTTCCCTAACACCACCCTACCACCCTATTCTGATTTTATTAGACTTTCATATTTTCTTCAAATTTTGTCACTAGTTTTTCTTCACTTCTTGTTCTCTTTATTTTCTTGCTGCTACATCATTCTGGACCACATAGACATATTCTTCCTCTCGAATTTTTCTTATACTTACTATACAGATGAAACATCATGAATCTCATCCTTCTTTATAGTCATTGCATCTCTTCATCTTGGAAACTTGTGCCTTTTCACAGTGTTCCCTCTCACTAATACATTCACGTCCCTTTTTTATTAATCATATCCGATTCATAATTGTGTTCCTTCATTATGATAATCACATCCTTTCATTATGCCTTTTCACCAAACACACCTTTTCACTGTCGTTTCCTTTCACTACTTCTCTGTTTAATTAATTATGTAGTTTATTAATTCTTCTCTATTTAATTAAAAACATATTCTGTTTTTAAATCTGGTTTAATAACAATCATTCAGAATCCTATAGCTTATTGCATATTCATTGTGATTCCATCTACATCAGTCACTTCCCTGTAACAATAAACATTTTGTTTTTCGTATTTTAACAAATCTGATAATCTACAATACTATGATTGATAGTACTCACAATAAATAGGAGCATCATTCTGTATTAATAATATACTTTGTTAATGAATGATATCTCTGCTAATAATATACTCTGCTACAGGAATAATAAATTCTGATTCATAAATAAAATACTATGCTTCAAAATAATATACTATCATTTATAAGTGTACAAGCATTCTTTACAATATCTAACAACATCTTCCTTCAACAATTGCAAGCATCTATTATCATATTTGTCTGCATATTTCATGCACTGTGCAGACACATTTTATGTGTTGTGCGAACATATTTCAACTTAACACACATATATATTTTTTCTCAATTTGGCAGGTTTATATCTCACATGTGTGATCACCGGATGGAAGAATCAGACCATGACTAGATGGACAGTTCACCAAATAACATAGTCATGTTGTTGGATGAATTTATTGGCACAGGGATAGAAAATGGTGTACATTTCCAAATGGCCTCTTAGAATTCCTATGTTTAACACTTAGACATGCAAACATATTTTTTCTCAACTTGGCAGGTTTATATTCTGCACATGTGACCACCAGAAAGAATTCTGAGACCTTGGCTAAGAAGAAAAGTTACCAAGGAACAATTTCATATCATTAGATGAATTTATTGACACAATGACATCATTTGGTGGGCATTTTCAAATGGCCTTTTATAATTAGTTTTAACACTTGGACAATTTTGTCAATCCGTAGGTCTATTAAGGTGGATTTTTATTTCATCAAACTTGGAATATGAAGCATACACAATATTAGGAATTTTTTTTTGATTCCATCGATGCCAATTTCATCATCCTAGACCTCATCCTCTCTCCTTGGCAGGTATTTTACTGAAACAGTGAGAAAGCCAGAAGGCACTTTTGGAAAACTAATATCTTCACCCACAGAGACTATTTGGACAAAATGATCATATGGTTAGATGCATAGATCAAAATTCTATATGCATATACCATTAGAATAATTTAATCCATAAAATACAAATTATGGCATGCATTTCCCTGAGGCCACTTAGGAAGTTTTATTGAACTGGCGAAAAACATCTTGAAACCTTGTTTTTGTAGACCTGTAACTTTGTATTCAAGCACCTTTTAGGAGAAATGAGACAATGGTGAGATGCACACATCAACAAGCTACATCCTGATGGTCTCATATTATTTTTATCATCATCCTACAAAATATGGCAATCATTTTACCAGGGCAACTTGGATTGATTTTCCAATACTTTGTCAATTTTCAGAGTTTCAGCAAGTTTCCCAAAAAATTATGTAACCTCATTTTGGCAGAAATGTATCTTTTTCTTCAAGCACCTTTTAGGAAACTTGAAATTATGGTTAGATGAATAGGTCAACAAGATAAATCCTAACACTCGCAAATAAATTTTTGTCATTAACCTATGAAATATGGAAGACATTTTCCTAGGGAAACTTAGACTGATTTTCCAATACTTAGTTAATTTTCAGAGTTTCAATAATAGTTTCATCAAGTTTCTATACTTTTATAGAATTGTGTTAAATTATAACAATGACTTCATGAGAGCACTAGAACATCATCATATGAATTTGCAAGCTCATCACACATGCCACATCATCATACATGCCATGTCATTTCCTTTGTCATTAATGAACTCCTTTGACATAAATTACAACCATACTCAACATTATCGCCCTTTGGCATTGATGGAAACAACTCTTCAATTCATCCCCCCTTTGACATTAATGACAAAGGTCTCCTTTTGACATATCCCCTTGTCAACATGTATTCCCCTGACATAATTCCTTTTTCTCTTTTGATCTATTGTAGGGAGATTACTCCCAACTTTTTTCTAAGATTCTCAAATGCTTCTTTGGGTAGTGGCTTAGTGAAGATATCATCTATTTGTTCCATTGTATCAACATATTCTACTTTCACCAGCTTCTGTGATACTTGATCCCTCAAAAGTGATATTTTATAGGGATGTGCTTTGTCTTGGAGTGCATAACATAGTTTTTTGATATGTTTATGGCATTGGTATTGTCATAATTTATCACTATTAGATGCTCATACTTTACAAGTAAGTCTTCCAACATCTTTTTCATTCAAATGACTTGAGTGCAACATGATGCAACATCAATATATTTAAATTATACTGTAGATAGTGCAATGGAGGAGTTTTTATTGCTTATCCATGATACCAAACCATCTCCCAAGTAGAATGTTGCTCCATTGGTACTCTTTCAGTCATCAACACTCCCTGCCCAATATGGATCATAGAATGGATTTAAATTGAAATTGACCTCTTGGGTACCATAAAAATACTCTATAGTACCTTTCAAATATTTGAGAACTCTTTTCACTTTTGTCACGTGTTTCTTTGGGAGTTTATTGGAATCTAGAAACTAATCCTACATCTTGCATCACATCCAGTCTTGTATTTGTCGCATATAGTAGGATTCCTATCATAGATCTATACATGGTATGATATACTTCCAAATAATAATCATGCTTACTTAACTTACAACCAGTGACCATATGCGTACTAACAAGCTTAGAGTCTTCCAACTTAAAATTCTTAAGCATTTCTTTAATGTACTTGGTTTAAGTGATAAAGATCCCTTTGTCTGACTGAGAAACTTGTAATCCCAAGAAGAATTTTAATTAACCCAACATTGACATTTCAAAATTCTTCTTTATTTTAGAGGGAAAATTTCCATTTAGCATTTGTATATCGCTTCCAAATGTAATATCATCTACATAATAACAGCAATGGGCATATTCTTATCTTCAAACTTTATGTAGAGATTACTATTAGTGACCCCTCTTTTATATCCTTATTTCTTCAAGTATATATCTAGTCTTGAAACCATGCCCTTAGGGCTTGTTTGAGACCATAGAGTGCCTTCTTTAGTTTGCAAACATAGTTCTCATTTTCTTATAAGAGGAAACCTTCAGGCTGTTGAATATATCTACTTCCTCTTCTAGCTTCCCATTCAAAAATGCAGACTTGAAATCCATTTGATATACTTTGAAGTTTTTATAACATGAATATGCCAAAAATATTGTGATTGCTTCAAGTCTTGCTACAGGGGAAAAGGTTTCTTCAAAGTAAATACCTTCCACTTGAGCATATCCCTTACACACTAGTCTTGCTTTGTTTCTTATCACTTGACCATCTTCATTGGAATTGTTTTTGAAAACCCATTTTGTCCCTATAATATTCTTGCTTTTAGGTCTTGGGACAAGTTCCTAAGTTTTATTCTTCTCAATTTGATCCAACTCTTCATTCATGGCCTTGTTCCAATAATAATCTTTGTTGGCTTCTGAAAAGTTCTTAGTTTGCACCATCGATAGTAAGTCTTGTTCATTAAACAATAGTTTCCTTGTTGTATTGACTCCAACATCTTTGTCACCTATGATTTTTTTTCAGGATGATTCTTTTGTATCTTTCTAGATTGATATTTTGTATTAGATCTCAGATAATCCTCATCTTCACTTTCTTGTGATTCTTCTCTTTTTTCTTCCTTTTCTTCTTCTTCTTCTTCTTCTTCATGAACACTTTCATTATTTTGTGAGACTTCCTTTTCTTCTTCATCATTTGTTCTTTCGTCATCATCTTGGATTCTTACTCTTCTTGGTTTCATGTCATATACTCTTACATCTACACTTTCTATGATTTTGTTTAGCCTTTAATTGTAACATCTATATGCTTTCTTAGTGGATGAATATCCTAAAAATATCCCCTCATCGGTTCTAGAATCAAAATTACCAAGATTATCCTCATTTCTCTTTATGTAGCACTTTCTACCAAACACAATGAAATATTTGAATGAGGCAGGTCTTCCATAACATAGTTCATAAGGAGTCTTGTCATTATTTTCTCTGAGTTGTCCTCAATTAAGTATATAAATTGTTGTGTATACTGCTTCTCTCCAATAGATATCTTCAAGTTTTGTTTCATTAGCATAGTTATGGTTGCTTCTTGGACAATCATATTCTTTCTTTCCACAATTCCATTGTCCTGAGGAGTCTTTGGAGTTCAAAAATACCTTTTAACTCCATGAGTTTCACAAAACCCTTTGAATTCATTTGAGTTAAAATATCCTCCATTATCTAACCTTAAAAATTTGATTTTCAGATTTGTCTCATTCTCAACCATTGCCTTGAAAATTTTAAACTTCTCAAATGATTCTGATTTTTCTTTGAGAAATGTCACCCAAGTCATCCTTGTATAATAATCAATGAAAAACATGAAATAATACTCTCCTTGCAAACTTTTATTTCTTGTTGGTCCTCAAATATCTGTGTGAATTATTTCCAATGGCTGTGAGGATGTATATTCTTTGACTTAGAAGCGGGTTTTAGTTTTCTTCCCCCATTGACAATGTTTAAAAACTTAGTTTAGGGCTTCACGGTATTTGGAAAGACTCTTAAATCTTCCTTCTTACTTACTTTCATAATACTTTCAAAGTTCAAGAGACACATCCTTCTATTCCATAGCCAACTTTCATCTATCAGGCTCATGTAGCATCATTCTTCATTTTGTAAGATATACTGATTGCTTGAATTCCTTACAGCAGTCCCAACAAGTTTTCCTAAATATTTTCTTTTGATTTCACATTTCTCAGAATCAAATATGCATATGTTCCCTTGATCACATGTTTGACTCACTCTAAGAAGATCTGCCTTTAGATCTTCTACTAGCAACACATTTTCAACTTTGATTTTGTTATTTATGATAGTAACTATACCTTTTCCAATTATTTTGGAGGATATATTATCTCCAAAAGTGACTTTTCCCTTTTGATCCCTTCTTAGGATTATGAACTTGTTTGGATATCATGTCATGTGTTTTGAACATCCATTATCAACATGAGATAAATTTTGATTTTTTGTTGCACATAGAGTTATCGTGGATTATGTCCTTTTCTCCACCACTTCCTTTTTCTTCTAGACCTTTCCCTGTTCCTTGTTTTGAAACTTTGTTTCATTACCTTTCTATGTAGGAGTCATCCATTTACATTCTCCAGCTATATGTCCATGGTTATTTCATATGCAAGATTCTATATCATATCTTTGTAGAGGTGCAAAAAAGTTATGGTTTTTTTCTTTTGGATAGTTATTAGGAGCATTCTTCTTATAGAATGAGACTTTCCATATGCTTTTCAATTCAGGGTTTTATGTCCAAAATTATTACAAGAGTAGCAATGACCAAGAAATATTTGTTGATACCTTCTTTTCATTGATCTTCTAGGCATCATATTTTGTCTATGTAAAAGAGGAGCATATTTATGATTGTCCTTCTTTCCAATTGGACTCATGAGTGAAACAAAATAACTCTTTTTGTTATATCCTAATCCAGTTTTTTCACTTGATGGTCTTTGGACATTTAGGAGGCCATCTAGATTCTTTGATATGTTCTCAAACATTGATTTAAGAGGTTCTTCATCAAGCTTCTTTCTTAGTAGGGTAATTTCTGCTTCAAGTCTTTCAGAGTCTTGTATTATTTTCCCGAGCTGCAATTTTAGGTCCTCTTCAATATTCTTGGCCTCTTGAAGCTGGATATTCAAATCAACAATGACTTGGATTGAATCATTATCTCTTATTTTTTCCCTTATTCATAATCAGATAGTTGCATTCTTACTTTTTTGTTCTTCATTTTGTTCTTTCTCAATTATTCAAGAGAACTTATGAGCTCTACCTTTAGTTCCACCACTCCTTCCACATCTAACTCATCATCTGGAGCTTAGGTTTCTATTCCCATTAATATAATTTATATTTCATCATCTTCACTTGTTTATTCATCTTCAATATATTCCATGGTGTAAAGGATATTATTCTTCTCATTAAACTTCTTCATGTTCTTGTTTTTCTCTTCTTGAATTTCTTAGAGGTTTCTTTATAATCACTATCACCTTGTTTAGGATAGGGAAACTTTAAGGAAAATTGTCCAATTATTCCACAGTTAAAGCACTTCATAGGTAGCTTTCTCATGTTTCTTGATGAAAATATCTTCTTCATCATTTGAGTTCTCTAAGTGGTTCTTGGATAAGGATCATATTTCTTTGACTCTTTTGTAGCTTTAAATGCTGCCTATTTTCCACTACCAGAAGTTCAAGATCTTCTCGATATTCTACAGTAGACACTTTTGGGTCATACCTCATTGGTACTAGGGTTCTTAGTACTTTTTAAACTATTTCTTTCTCCTCTATCTCTCCTCCCATACTTTTAATAGCATTGACAATTTCATTTACCCTTAGAATATATTCTGCAATATCTTCTTCTTCTTTCATTTTTATATTTTTGAACTGCCCTTTGTATGTTTGAAGTTTGGATTTTTTGACTTTGGAAGCCCCTTCATAAGCAGTTTTTAATTTTTCCCAAGAATGTTTGGTTGGCTTACATTGCATGACTTAAACAAATATGGAATTTTATAATCCATTCAAAATTACAGTCAAAGCTTTTGCATTAGATTCATATTGATCTTGTTCACCTTTATCTGTAGGTAGGGTGTCTAGTATTTTATACTTTTTTCAACATAATTCCAAACTTTGCATCAAAGAGACATTAGATGACATTTCATTCTTACACTCCAAAATGCATAGTTATTTCCTGTGAATAATGGAGTCGTGTTATCAGCTAACCCTTCTTGATGGTCCATTGTGGTTTTAATTAATATCTTCCTTTGAGCGGGTTAGACTGTAGTGAAGGAACTTGCTCTAATACCAATTCTTAGAATATCCAACAATATAGAGAGTGGGGGGGGGGGTGAATCAATATTGCATTATTTAAAATTTTTGTTTTAAAACAATTAGTATTTAGCAAAAAATGAATCAAAACAAGTAAGGAAACATAATTTTCTCATGGAAACCTCAAAGAGCGAACCACAAACTCAAATTCATTACTAGGATGAATTTTACAAAAACAAATTCTGCTACTGCATAAAGGATGCACCAACACCCCATATTTTTCTATCTTCGTCAACAGATAAAGATGCAACAACACCCATTTTCTCCAACCACTATTGGAAAGAGGCTACAACCCTCTACAGGCTTGCAACCTTCCCTAGAACCACCCTACCACCATATTCTGATTTTATCAGACTTCCATTTTTTCTTCAAATCCTGTCACTGGTTTTTCTTCACTTCTTGGTCTCTTTCTTTTCTTGCTGCTACATCGATCTAGATTGCAGAGACATATTCTTCCTCTCGAAATTTTTCTTATAAATACTTTTACTATGTTGATGAAACATCATGAATCTCATCCTTCTTTATAGTCACATCTCTTCATCCTAGAAACTTGTGCCTTTTCATAGTGTGCCCTTTCACTAATACATTCACGCCCATTTTTATTAATCATATCCTCTTCATAATCATGTTCCTTCATTATGATAATCGCATCCTTTCATTATTACTTTTCACCAAAACACCTTTCATTCTCGTATCCTTTCACTAATTAACTCTGCTTAAATAATCATGTACATTACTTCTCTGTTTAATTAATTTTGCACTTTATTAATTCTTCTCTATTTAATTAATAACATACTCTATTTTTAAATCTTGTTTAATAATAATAATTCACAATCTTGTAGCTTATTGCATTTTCATCGTGCTGCCATCTACATTAGTCACTTTTCTGTAACAATAAACATTTTGTTTTTCAGATTTAAACAAATATGACAATCTATAATACTACGATCGATAGTCTTCACAATAATTACGAACATCATTCTGTATTAATAATATACTCCGTTAATGAATGATATCTCTGCTAATATTATACTCTACTACAGGAATAATAAATTCTGCTTAATAAATAAAATACTCTGCTTCATGGATATTATGTGTAATACTCCGCTTCAGAATAATACACTATCCTTTAAAAGTGTGCAGGAATTATTTACAATATCCACCAGCATTTTTCTTCAACAATTGTAGGCATCTATTTTCATATTTGTGTGCATATTTCATGCACTGTGTAGACACATTTTATATGTTGTGCAAGGATATTTTCAACCTAAGGCATATATAATTTTTTCTCAATTTGGAAGGTATATATCTCACACATGTGATCACCGAATGGAAGACTCAGACCATGACTAGAGGGATAGTTCACCAAAAAAATATTCATTCCATTGGATGAATTTATTGGCACAAGGACAACATTTGGCCGTCATTTCCAAATGGCCTCTTAGACTTCCTGTGTTTAACACTCACACATACAAACATACTTTTTCTCACCTTGGCAGGCTTATATTTCACACGGGTGATCCCCAGAGAGTGCTGAGACCATGGATAGGTAGACATGTTACCAATAACAAGTTCATATCATTAGATGAATTTATTGAAACAAAGACAACATTTACAAATGGCCTTTTATAACTAGTTTTAACACTTAGACAATTTTGTCAATCCCCAGGTCTACTAAGGTGGATTTTTATTTTCATCAAAATTAGAATATGAAGCATCCAAAATACGAGGATCAAAATGTTGATTCAATCCATTCCACTTTCATCCTTTGAAACCTGATCCTCTCTCCTAGGTGGACATTTTACTGAAACAATACAAATCAAGTCAGAAGGCAGTTTTGGAAGAATAATATCTTCACCCACTGAGATTGTTTAGACAAATGAATCATATGGTTAGATGCACAGATCAACGATATAGATGGATATACCCTCATAATCATTTAATACATCAAATGCAAGTTATGACATGCATTTCCCTGAGGCCACATAGGAAGTTTTACTAAACTGGTTTAAAACAACCTGAAACCCTGTTTTGGAAGACCTGTAACTTTGATTTCAAACACCTTTTAGGAGAATTGAGACCATGGTAACATGCACACATCAACATACATCTTGATGGTCTTAGATTATTTTTATTAGTATCCTAGAAAACATGGCGGGAATTTTACTAGGGCAACTTAGACTGATTTTCCAATACTTAGTCAATTTTCAAAGTTTCATCAAGAGTTTCAGCAAATTATTTCCCAAAATAGTATGAAACCTCATTTTGGAAGACCTCTAACTTTTTCTTCAAAAAACTTTTAGGAAACCTGAAACCATGGTCAGATGAATAGGTCAACAAGATAAATTTTGACACTTGTAGATGAATTTTTGTCATTAACCTATGAAATATGGCGGGCATTTTCCTAGGGAAACTTAGACCCATTTTCAAATACTTAGTCAATTTTTTGAGTTTCAACAAGAGTTTCAACAAGTTACCACACTTTTGTAGAATGGTGTCAAATTGTAACAATGACTTCATGAGAGAACTAGAACGTCATCATATGAGTTTGAAACCTCATCACACATGCCACATCATCATATATGCCATGTCATTTCCTTTGTCATTAATGAACTCCTTTGACATCAATGGAAACCATACTTAGCATTATTGTACAGTGATGTGTTGGTCCATCGTGCTTTAGTATCCAAAATGATGTTTAAGATTCCTTCTAGAGGGTTTGGATGGTAGTTTCACACCTCATGTGTGGTCCGAGAGATAAAAATGTGATGTGTATTTACGTGAGAACAAAATGAAAGAACATATATATAATCATAAATATAGACATATTGCAAGGAAAACAAATATACAATAAACACATATTCTATTAAATGGAAAAATTAAAACAGACTTCACAATAAAGTAGCTAGAATGGTGGTAGTTATATCAAAGAGGAGATGTGGCTGCTACGCTCATTCGTGTTAAGTTGAATACAAAATGAGTCTGAAAGGGCATATTTATAATAAACATGAGGTAAAGAATCCTAAAATTCGAAAGCATAACCCTAGAAGATGAACTGTCATAAAGTTTGTGGCCCCAAGGTGGTTAGTTGAACAATCAACTTCTCGGGGTCATAAATTTTGCATATGATCTCCAATTTGGGCGTTCGATAATGTTGGAAAGGCATATCCTATATTTACGTCTTTTTCATACACATTTTTTGTCATCATTATTTTTCAAGTTGTGTGTTAAAAGTGGTCCATGATTAATGATTTTACACCTTTGTCCACCATCGCACTTTCCCTATGGTCAATGTGCGGTACCTCTATGTGTAACACCTTTTTTCCTTTAGAAATAAGTGGTGCTACCGCCCCTTACATTTATACAATGAGTGGTGCTCCCTTGGTAACACTTTGTCTCCTTGGACAAAGAACGATGCTCTAGTTTTAAAAGGAAAAAAAGAGAAGCTTCGAGAGGCTTCTCGAATCTTGACTTCATGGAGCCTCATCTCTAAGCTTCAGGACCACTTGGCCTTGAGATCCATCGGAATAGGATCCTCCATCCACCTCACCCATGATATCCTCAACCTACTCTATCCTCCCATTGCTTTAAATAATGACTCACCCCCATGGGTAAAAGGAGGAATATTATGTTACATCATCAAAACTATGGCCAAATACAACCAAGGAGAGTGAGCATTTGGCAGACAAGTTTGAAGCTTTAGAGGCAAGGTTTACTTGAGAAGAGACTTCTCAACACTAAGGATTTGGTTGTAATTTCTCTCTCTATTTCATTTATGCAAATAAAGGTTCCTTTGCCATGAATGTTGTTGTGTTTGAATAACACCTATTTCCATTGTTGAACTCCTTAGTCATCAACGTAAGATCATAGATTGAACTTGATACTCTAATCTTGTGTGTTTTGTAGAATAATCTGTGGAGACAAAACGCTCCAAAGGCCAACCTATTACAAGTTATGTGACAGGTAAAAGAATTCATTCCAAACATCTATTTGATCTTAGGGAAAGTGCTTTTAGTTGTTGTGACTTCTTTGTTCTATCCTTGAGTGTTTCAGGCTAGGGAAATAGCTTCTGTTCGCAGAAGGTGATTATTTCTGTAAAAAATTTACAACCTTGTGTGCTCCTAAGAGTACAGTCCGTAAAAATGTTTTTAATACTAGTGCTCAAGCTACTAAATTATACAACATTGTTGAGGATTTATCCCAAGCACTGTTCGCCTTGTCCACATTGGAGGTACTCCAAACTTGTCCTGCATACCGGAAGAATTTGTTGTCAGTCCTAGGGGCCATAGATCCTGAGAATTCTACCATGATTACTTTTAATGTGGAGAATTATAAATCGATATTATCCCATCAACTCACATTTCAAATCGCGACCAAAGTAGTGGGTAGGAAGGTTCATATGACCATATTGGATGAAGGAGCTTCCACCTCGCTCTTATCTATGTCTTATTGGAGAGCCACCGGTTCTGCCAAACTTAGTAAGTCACCAACCACTTTGAAAGCATTTGACGGATGAGGCTTCCAAAATCATGGATTTCTATCGGCTTTATCCATTGAGTTGAGGAGAAAGACCGTTTCTATCTAGGTAGAAGTGGTCGATGCTCCTTTGGATTACAACCTGTTATTAGGAAGAAATTGGTTCTATGCTATGACGGTCGTTGTGTCATCATTTTTCTACATGATCCAATTTTCGCATCAAGGGAAGATTATAACCATAGATCAACTTGATTATTGTTCTCCCAATATCACCGGTACCATGACGAATAATGTTCCAATGTTAGGGCAGTCTCCTCCTCCCTATCAGTCGATAGGGGTTGTACTTTTGAAAGATTCATAACTCATGGGAATCTTTCCATCTACTGCTTCCCCTTATAGTATGGATATTTCCAGGGTAAACATGATATTGTCCATGACTAGGGGCATGTCCAAAGGCAAAGAGGTTGCTGAATTTACTTCTCTGAGTCCACACGAAGCCCTGTATGATGCCCTTCAATATATTTCTAATGTCTATACATAAATGGTGAACATTTGGTAGCATCAACACATTACTATCTTCCCTATTGGCTAGATTACCCTCTCTCGAATCTAGATTATCTCTCATAGGATTTTCCATCGGACGAGTCCATTATGGAGATTATGAGTCCGGATGAATCCTTATGGGAAGTCTCTCATCATAGATCTTCATTTCTTCATAATGCCAATTCGGTAGATTTGGATTTTGTTTCTTTGATCAGTTTTTATATTGTCGAGTATTCACAAACGCCTGTATTATTACAAGGTGTTGATTCTGAAGGGAATTTATGCAACATCACCAAAACGATTCCCATCGACATATCGATGAATCTAGGGTTTGTCGAACATGTTCACATGGGCCAAAACTATTCGGCAACGAAAATTGAGGAATATTGAACTCTTTTTAAGGAATTTCATGATGTTTTTTCCTATACCTATAAAAAAATTCTTGGGATTGATCCCTCTAGTGTTGTACATTATATCAAGACATACCCGATGATGAAATTTCTTAGGCAAAAACTTCTCCAAGTCCACCGAAGGAAATCTGCAGCCATTAAATCTGAAGTTGAAAAAAATTTAAAACTTGTTTTTATCTACCCCATGCCTTTAACCGAGTGGGTATCTAATATTGTACCTATTTCTAAGAAACATGGCACTATTAGGGTTTGTATATATTTTTGGGACTTGAATAAAGATTTTCCAAAAGACAACTTTCCTACCCCTCACATCGATCAGATCATTGAAAACTATGTTGGAGGTGCCATTTTTTATTTTATGGATGGATTTTCCAGCTAAAATTAGATTGAGATACTTCCTGCTGACCAACATCAAACGACATTCATTTTCCCATGGGGAACCTTCACTTATCGCAAGTTACCATTCGAATTGAAGAAAACTAGAGCTAATTTCCAACGAGCCATGTCTTATTATTTTCATGATATACAACACATAGTGGGACCGTATCTAGACGACCTACCTGCTCATTCACAACAGAGAGAGGATCATTCAGGGAATCTTAGATACATTTTCCTTCAATTTTGTCTCTACCATATTTGGATTAATCTACACAAATGTGTTTTTTGTGTTGAGATTGGATGCTTACTTGGTTTCGTTGTTTCCAAGGATGGGATTCAAATTGATCCCTTAAAAAATGTTGTTATTTTTTCCTTACCCTCCCCGACCAATATCGTTGAACTCCAAAGTTTGCAAGGGAAGGAAAAATTTATTCGTCATTTCGTATGCAATTTTGCAGAGAAAATGCATGGCTACAGGTGACTATTGAAGAAGAACACTCCCTTTCTTTGGGATGATCAAGCTTAATGGGATTTTGATAATCTAAAGCATGCCATAACAAATTCACTTGTGTTACACCTGTTTTTTATTCAAAATATTTTCTGCTCTACATTGTCGCCTCCACTACTACCATTGGTATGGTTCTAGTGCATGAATATTCGAATGGCCAAGAGCATGTGATCTACTATCTCAGTAAGAGTCTTCTTGAATTTGAAACCCTATACTCACATGTGGATAATATAGCTTTGGCTACGGTCATTGTTGTGCAACGTTTCTATCATTAGATCCTACTTCGCACTATTATCGTGCTCACAGATCAAAACCTTATGTACTACATTCTAACTCGTCATGTACTAGGGGAAAAATATTCTTGTTGGATTGTTATCCTACAGGAATTTGATCTTGAATTCGCTAGGAGCACCTCTAAAAATTCCGTAGTCTTTGCAGAGTTGATGTGTGACCTTCCTCGTACTCTCATGGAAACTGAGCCCAATGATTCATTTTCGGATGAATTCTTGTTCCTGATCATCACGATAGATCTGTGGTATGGATATTTGATCATATATCTCCAAAATCAAATATTTCAGCCCAATCTATCCCATGACGATTGTCGATGCATTCCCCACCACGTTAAGTATTATCTCATTCTCAATGATACCTTATATTGATGTGGTATTGAATCTATTATTCAACGATGTATTACTCATGACGAGGCTAAACAAGTCATGAATGAATTCCACTTTGTAGCATGTGGTGGTCATCTTTCTGGGATGTCTACTGCTTAGAAAATTCTTCTCATTGGGTACTTTTGGCCCTCGATCTTCAAGGATTTCCATGAAGCGGTTAAAAAGTGCCCACCCTGTCAACTATTTTATCCTAAAAAGTGCACCCACCCTACTCTATTACACCCTGTCATTTTTGTTGGCCCTTTTTACACATGGGGGGTTGAATTTATGCATTGTAATCCTACCTCAGTTGGGGGAAATGGGATGAGGCAATGCCTACATATGCCGAGGATGGTAATACTTCCACCCTCTTCTTATTTAATCACGTCATCACTAGGTTTGGAGTTCCACAAGCAATAGTAACTTATCATGGATCTCATTTCCGTAATCCAATGATGGTCGAGCTGAGTGCCAAGTTGGGTTTTCGTCATGAAAACTCAACCCCTTACTATCCACAACCTAATGGCTAGGTTGAATCCATTAACAAGGTCCTTAACACCATGCTTCATAGGATGGTTGGAGATCATAAATCCAATTGGAATTTGACTCTATTTTCTACACTTTGGTCCTATAGAACTTCAGCTAAAACAACAACTGGTTTCACGCCTTTTCCAATTGATCTACAGACTAGAAGTTGTCCTACCTAATGAATGTGAAATTCCATCAATCAAACTAGTTGTTGATCTTCTAACCAATACTTCTACTAAAGAAGAACATTTTATTTATCTAATGAACCTTGACGAGATGTCATTTTGGATAATGAGTCACACAAAAATGGATCAAGGCTCAATATGATAAATCAGTTTAGCTTCATGTTTTCAATGAAGGGGATCTAGTTCTGACGTATGATCAGAAACATGACAAACTTAAGAAATGGAAGCTGGAATCAATGTGGTATGGGCCCTATATCGTAAGTAAATTCTTAGAAAAAGGGGAATATGAGCTTGTTGACTATGTTGGGATACCTTTCGGGTAGCCTCACAATGGGATGTACCTGAAAAGGTACCATGCTTAGTACATATTTACATCATTTCCTTCTATATATGTGCATATTTGACTTTTAAGTGTGGTTTTGTTATTTTAAATATGGTTTTTGGTTCTTATCCAAATGTTGCTTATCCCATGTTTTGATTCTGTAGATCAGATGGCCTTTTATGGTTTTGCTGATGGTGCTTGTTGTCATGCCCTGAATCTTGCTTCATCCACCTAGGTATTATATTCCCAAGCTCATGACCTAGTTAGTTCAGGAGCAGTTTGTATAGGTCTAGCCACTTAAAACATCGTCGAGTATCACATAGTGATAGGTTTGCTAACTGAAGCTGCATCTTGTGACATTGATCATTTGGTAGTATTTATGGACTCCAAGCTCGTGGTTTCTCATTTGAACCACATTTATGCCATTCAAAACCCGGCGCTCCTTTGAATTTTTTGAAGGGTACTTTTGTTGGAAAGGTCATTTGAATCCATTACTTATCAACATATCCCAATATCTTGTAACATAGTCTCAGATTCACTTGCCAATTATATGTTATATTGGTACATTGCTCATTCATAACATTGATAAGTAAAATGACATGGTACATTGTAATTAAGCAATAAAACACATAAAACTCATGTAAATAACATTCCATTATTAAAAACAAGTAGGCTGCCAATAGATAAGTCTGTACATACATACATACATACATACATACATACATACATACATACATACATACATACATACATACATACATACATACATACATACATACATACATACATATATATATATATATATATATATATATATATATATAAGTGTTTAAAAAAAATATGGTTTTGAGACCCTCACTGAAGCATGATGGCTTTCAGAACTACAAAATAACAAAAATATTGAATCTAGGAAGATTTCAGTGTATACATCATGTGGAACCCTAGTGGTTCTCATGGTAGCACATGATGGCTCTTTCCACAATGCGTGGAAAGTGGCCAAATCGACCTGATATGCCCATGGTATGCCTCAGATACCTCCTAGGGAGGTCATCCACTGAGATATCTGGGATATATAATGTGATCCGGTTGAGATTCTCTTGCATCTTGGTCATCTTGTCATCTCCATGGTGCACAAAGTGGGCCCTCGCTCTCTTTTTTATGGGAGATGAACCTCCAGGTTGTGCCAATCCCACATCTACATCCACTGGAAGGGATAAGTCTGGACCCCCCTGAATTCAGTACCATCGTATGCATAATCCTCAATCATGAGGAGTTGTTCATCCATCCATTGAAAAAATGCATCCCCATACATGACTTTGGATCCTTTGCCACCATGGTGGGCCATAACCTCCACCCATCTCAACATGTGTGGATCATGTTCCCTAAACTTGGTAGAGGCCACCTGTGGCCTCAAGTGTGGTACTCTCATAAAGAAGAATGAAACTAGGATTGTACCATATCCAAATTGTTTCATTTCTCCTCGATGACACTTGGTTAGTTGCTCCTTGAAAGTGACCAATAGGGATTCTTCCCTATTGAAGAATGTAGGTTCCATTGCCTCCAAGTCATACATCATGTGATCTCAGGATGCTAGATGAGCCCCTTAGATCCCCGACATACATTGCATATTGAACAATAATGTTCGAAGAGGTAAATCCATCACATCCTTGATGGGTATCTTCTTGCCACACATACGTGTACCTAGAAAACAATATTGATCTATGAGACCCTGAGTGGTGATGCCCCCACCTCAAGGACCATTCAGTTAGATAGGTGCTCCCCACCTAGACAAACGTGAGGAAGTAGATTTCTTCTACTTCCACAGTCAGAACATGGGCCCCTACCTCGAAATACTATTGCTCAAGATTCCACATCCTATGAATGTACTCCATAAACCTCACCTTTGATCTCATACTGGGAACATTGAATAATTTTAATAGCCCACATCTAAAAAGTGAAGCTATGCCCCCCACATCATTTCCCCCTCTTATATCATCAAGCTCATGCTCCCTCTCCTTCCAAATCACCATTTTCGTTGAAAATATATTGCCAAAACATTAAAATGGAGTGTTAGAACTCATATGCAACCATTAAAATCACTTCAAATTTATTTATTTGGCTTGTATTTCAAGATTTCTAGGGAAATTTGTGGCACCTCCCTTTCCACGTTATGACAAAGCGGTGCCGCTTCTTTTTTCAGTAGGAAAAAACACGGTGTCACTTGAGCACCGCCCTTCCCGAAAGGGAAAAGAGAGGTACCCTAAAAACACATTTCCATCTTTGGAAAATGCCTAAAAAACCCTAAAACATGCATGACATTAAAAATGGAAACCATGAAAAGAAGGGGATTGCTCTTAAGAATTACCTGTCTCTGACAGTTCGGGAAATGGTTGACTGTAGGCTCCGCAATCTACACCTGAAATCTGCACACAAAATTACCTACTTTGCTCTCCGAATGGTAAAAATACAAATGGTAGTGTTTTTTACTATTCACTATTTTTAGGTTTTATTTTTATTATTTTATTAAAATTTTACCACTAAATGGTTACATAAAGACTAGTTTTTAATTTTTTAAGAGTCGAATAGTTGTTTTGAAGATTGCAAGGTATGGAGAATCAAATTTTTGGATATGAATGAGTTTATTTTTTACTTTTTCGTTCTTGCAAAAACATAAAAAGATTCTGAGCGCTATTTTTGAAACTTCGGTCGTGATCGTTAAACCTAGTACTAAGTTTTCGAGTCAAATTCTACTTTTTTTTTAGGCTCGTTAAGCCGTTTTTCATGAAAAGAAACCCTAGCAGAGTCCTCTTTGAGCTCTTTTCACACTTTTAAAATGTGAAAATATTTTCAAGTGAACTTATCTTCTTCATGCTCGTAAAAGGACCTTAAGAGTTGTCTTTCTGACGATAGTTTACCCCTTTTTTCAGTTCGGGTTGACTAAGTTACGAAAAAGGTGTACTCTAGTTATTGAATAGAAGAGTTCTTTAAGGTATTATTTATACTTTTTCAAGCCCCAAAGACTAATTCATAAAAAAAAATGACACTTAGGAGTCTTCTTCCGTTTCATTTAGACTCTCTAAATGTGAACGACACCGATTTTACTTTCAATGAACTCGTTAAACTAAACACTAAGATACCCTCTTTTGGGAATGGACCCCTCCTTTCTCAGGTTCGAAAAACATATGAGAATGGACTTATCATATGATAAGCTACAATGAGTGTTTTTTACCCTCTTTGAACTCGTAAAAACGAAAAAGAGGCACCCATCAATCATGATGGGGAAAATACCTTAAAAAATACAGTAAAAATACCTAATACCTTTGAGAATTTGCATCTACACTAAAAAAAATACCTTTGAGTCAGTCCTATGGTTAATTCATATTCAAATTCCAAAACTCTATTCCGAGTTTCATGTCGTTTATGTGGGATTCATCATGGCCATCCTTCGATGAGACTATTCTTATCAACTTCAACTCATCATCCAAGAATTAGTCTTTGAAACAAAGCAGTACCTTGAGATCTATATACATCAATGGCATATTTCCTCATTTTCAATAATAGGTTTACATCATTGAAATTTGATTGAAAGATTCAATCAAGTGTTCGACATCAAATCATCTAATCACATTCGGAGGAATGTACTGGGGTACCTTGGGAATCGTTGACATCATTGGTGATATCCCTCACACTTGTTAACGGTTCTCATCATTGAACAGTAGTCAAGTGGTTTCTATCATGTTCGAAATCAAGACATGTAATCACATGGCTAGAATCATACTTTGTTGAAGATGAGATGAAGACCCTAGGTTATTAAACACTCATTGCTTTCCCTAGGTTGCGATGGAATATTTGTATGAGTCCTAGCATGGATCCACATTTGATTGGTCGTTGTTGTGCTCAAATTTGCATTTGTATGACATAGATCTATATTGTATATCTGGTAGCTATGCCCAAGTTTGAGTCTTATTCTCATGGATCTA
Organism: Pseudotsuga menziesii; assembly: GCA_001517045.1. Classification (NCBI taxonomy): domain Eukaryota; kingdom Viridiplantae; phylum Streptophyta; class Pinopsida; order Pinales; family Pinaceae; genus Pseudotsuga; species Pseudotsuga menziesii. The sequence continues at coordinate 524,319 of LPNX010937520.1, forward strand.
TGCTATATTTTAGTAGCCATGATTGTTTATATCTCACATGGATCCGCATTGTATTGGTCAGCAACCATGATGAGAATCATACGGAAATAAATCAAAATGTTGATGTACTACAGAATAAGCTTGGTTGTTGAAGATCTCTGATTAGTGAACTCTTTCCTCGAAGTGATAATTTTTTCTTACAAATCCTTCACCTATCCATCCCTCTAGCCTCATGCTTTGGGGAGCATTCTGTTACACACATTTCTAGTCATCATCATGTAATAACATCCAAGTATCATTATTTTCCTTAAATCCTCAAGTTGTGAAGTTAAAAGTGGGATACGATAAGTGATTTTACACCTTTGGCCACAACCACACTTTCCCTATGGTCAATGTGCGGTACCTCTATGTGTAACATATTTTTGGCTTAACCAATAAGAGGTGCCACCGCCACTTACCTTTATGCAATGAGCGGTGCTCCCTTGGTAACGCTCTATCTCCTTGGACAAATAACACAAAGAGAAGCTTCGAGAGGCTTCTCGAGCTTGACTTCATGGAGACTCATCCCTAAGCTTCAGGACCACCTAGGCTCGATATCCATCAAAATAGGATCCTACATCCACCTCACTCATAAACCCTCAACCTACTCTATCCTCCCATGGATTTAAATACTGGTTCACCCCCCATGGGTAAAAGGAGGATGATTATGTTACAACATCAAAACTTTGGCCAAATCCAGCCAAGGAGAATGAGCATTTGGTAGACAAGTTTGAAGCTTTGGAGGCAAGGTTTACTTGAGAAGATACTTCTCAACACTAAGGCTTTGGTTGTAATTTCTCTCTCTATTTCATTTATGCAAATAAAGGTTCCTTTCCCATGAATGTTATTGCGTTTGAATCATTATTTTCATTGTTGAACTCCATAGTCATTAACATAAGATCATAGATTGAACTTGATACTCTAATCTTGTGTGTTTTAAAGAATAATCTGTGGATACCAAACACTCCAAATTCCAACCTATTACAAGTTCTGTGGTAGGTAAAAGAGTTCATTCCAAACATCTATTTGATCTTAAGGAAAGTGCTTTTAGTTGTTTTGACTCCTTTGCTCTAGCATTGAGTGTTTCAGGCTAGGGAAATAGCTTCTGCCAGCAAAAGATGAGTATTTTTGGTAATAGTCTTCCAACTAGGGTAAAATGCATGTCATTGGCAACCATTTGGCCCCATGAATCTCCAAAAAAACGTCGTTTAGGGCCTCAAAATAGCCCCAAAAGTTTAGAACCCAAAAAACCATAGAAAAATAACTAGGAAACTGCCAAAATGGAAAATTGTTTTGAGCTAGTGAAGTAGGTGGGTGGCCATTGATATCCATATGGATCAATCCTCCCCCATAGGAAGAAATGGTCTCCATTGCATCAAATATCATATCATATCTCAAGCTATGTGTTGAGTTGATCTCCTGGTTCGGCATTTACTGAAATGAAAATGTTTCCTTTCTTTGACAACCCTAGAGGGTTGTAATTGATGTTGATGGATACGCTGGAGCTGCTCAACAATTTTGGTTGATGCATTTTTATTTTATCTGAACTAGTCTTGATGTTTTCTTTCTAGACAAGAACCTTGAATGCATGGCCTTACATTGTAGAGTTACTTGAATGGACAAGGGGACATTGTCTTTGTGTTCTTCTTGTTTCTACTGAGCAGAGGGACCCTGTGCAGAGGGTGTGGAGGTCTCAGTGATCTGATGTTATCCTTCAGAGGAAACAGTGAAGAGGGATAATTTTTCCCGATGTGGGAGATTATCTTCTTTCCTCGTGAGACTGTTGCAGGTGAAACTGTCTCTAGTATCTGAGAGAGTTGTCCTCCCAAAGTGACAATGACACTACGAGGTCATGACTTATATACAACATGAAGCTTCCACATATATGGTTGTCCTAAAATAACATCATAAACTTCAAGCGGGGCCACATCACACAATACCTCATCTTTGAATGGATTGATGCCATATGGTAAGTGACACTGATGACTAACTCGGATGTCTCATACTTTGCTTAGCCAACCAATGGTGTATGGTTGCAGGTATGGTGTTGTCGATAGCTAAAATATCTTGATGACTTTGACTAAGATCAGATTATTTTGTATTTCTCTATAATAAAAAATGTAGGGGGATTCCCTTCACCCACATTTGTGAGTGGAAGAGGCACTCCTCTTCCTCTGACTCTTCAGGTTCCTCTAGTTGGATATGTGTGGTAGCAATGGTGACACTGGATTCTCCATCAATGATGCGATTCCCATGGTTTGTGGCTATGACATTAGGTTATGAATCAGAATAAGAACTAGAATTGGATCTTAAAGCTTTGATATTGGCCACCAATGACTGCTTTGAGCAGCATTCATCAGTGTTGTGCCAGGGGCTTTTGTATAACTCACACCACTTCTCGGTGTCCTTTTTTTTCTTTCTATTACCCTTGTTTGCTTGTGTCAGGGTTTGGTGTGTAAATAATAGATTCAATTCTATGAGTAAATATGCTAAGAAGAATCATAGGAAATAGATCTTGCTACTAATATTTCTCACAAGCATACACATGAAAAAATAGAGAGAATAAAAGAGACCGAATCACATGAATGAATAGATGAATATTGGTGTGTATCCTTACATTGATTAATGATGAATAAGAGTGTACATAAATATTACATCCCTCATAGGAAAATTGAGTTGTATGGAGACAACTCATAAAGCTCAAAAAGGATGACTTACCAAAATATAGCAAACCCCCATAGGTGGCTAAAGCACTTCCCAAATCTGTCAAGGACCTCATGAATTAGCAAAAGCATCGGTGAATTTTCAAGGGATATGGAAAAAAATACTAATCCTAGAAAATGGAGAGAAATTAATGAAGGATGGGTTGGAAACAAAGGAACCCAGTTTCCTAGTTAACTAGCTTTACCTTATCCACAGAAAAGCAGGATAAAGCAGAATAAAGTAGAATCTATTGTAAAGTATTGTTTACTAATTTTGGATGTCCATTAAGTGGTCAAGATCAACCCAGAATAAAAAATAAAGTGTTCCTAGGGTATAGATGGCATGTGTTGACTTTAAGGTGCAACTGGATGCCAACTAATTAAGCTAGTGGGTAGATAATTATTCAAATAATGATTAATTATTTTATCCTAAGTATTGAGTGGGTTTAACATATTCCAACACCCCCCTATAATTCTAAATTTATGATGGTATGTCAAAAATATAGATGCATATGGATGCATATAGGGCCCAACAACAAGGCTATGGTTACCCGTTAACAATTATTATGTCCAGACAAGTGAGGAAAGAGGCAAAACCACATGGGGAAAATCCTCCCTCACGAAAAGGACAAGGAGTTTTTTTTTGAAATAATATGTCTTCAACATATATTTATCTTCAGTTTAATGATCTGATTGAACTTCTTTTGGATGAAATACTTTATGAAGAAATCATGAACTCCATGATCATGCATTAGAGTGCAGAACCTGCAAGAAGGAAGAGGATAGACTCCTTGTATATCATCAACTGATGAAGTAGGAGAACTATCTGAATGCTTCGTACTGATGTCAAACTATTATCTACAAACACAATCTGAAATTCAAAAGAGATATGTGTATACTCTTTCCCAAAGAGTACAAAAATTAAGACAATTTGTTACACACTCAATTCCGCGAATAACTGTAGAATTGTGATGTGAATCACATGTCAATATTCCAATCTGATGTAGCACCTTTCCAGATCTGATATGAGGCTGATAAAACTATGATATATCAAAAACATTTTCATATGGAACAGAAAAGATAAATTCTTCAGTGACTCCATGAGGATATAGGGATAGCCTAAGGAAACTATTGGCAATTGGGGAAAACTGATAGGTGTAAAAATATGAATGATCGATGGATGCGAGATCTGAACCATACGTGTTTAGAATAGATCCAAACATGTTTAATATCAGTCCAAATATGACTAATGTCATGGATAACCAACCACTGAAAGATAGGAAAGACTTCAAACCATGTAAGATAAGTAACACTGCATAAGAGACCAATGAGGAATCAACTAGTGAACTTGGGATTTGTATAGTCTTAGGATTATTTAGAGGTATGGTAGATGGTATGGATGGTCATATGATTTTTGTATCATCCCGCAAGATTTCTTCTAAATCAGAATCCAAAGGATCGCATATAAGCATATTAGTAGACTCATGGGAATACACCGGTAATGAATCCTTTGTATGAAAGAAAGAAAGAAGGAGATGTTCAAAATCTTCGAGGTTCTGAGTATTGATGCCAAGAATAAATTGGAGGAGATGCATAAGCACATGATATCAATTATGGTAAGTGGAATGACACTAATAGGACTTGATTTGGCTAAGAAACAATCCTAGAAGTCATTGGGTTGTGCACCATCAATGAGAGAGGTATGCACAAAGTGTGAAGGATCTGACACATAGATCTTAGAATCTAAGATAGAAGATATAGATAATAATGAATGGGTGAATGGGTCATCATCAATATCAATAGCATCTCCGTAAGTTACTTCTTTTTCTTTATTAGTATCACAATAAGAAGAATCACCTTCAAGGGACACATAAAAAGATGGCTCTTCAATATATACTTCTTCATTGAAGGAGGAAGCATTTGAATCAAAGAGGGTAGTAGCAACATGAACTGTATGAGAAACATCTTCATCATAAATAAATTCATCAGAGAATGTAAATTCCAAGAAATATTGAGAGAGAGAACATGAGGAGATGTTGGGTTCGCTCCATTCTTCATCTTCTACTTCCTGCATACCAAAAGCTTTGTCCAAATTGTGCCAAAGATCAAATGGATATTCAAGAGAATCTATGAGATGATGTATATTTAGAGACATTCCCAAACACATAATTCCATAAGCTCTATTACAATTGTTAATCCATTCAATCTTCTCTCCATAAGGCTTGGGTTCGCTCAATGCACCAATGGAGACATCAAAGAGACACTGCATCTTCAAGTATGCGCTCATCTTGGGATTCCAATCATCATAGTTGAAAGGAGATAGTAGAGGAACTTTTGACTACATATTGAAGTTGTTGATATTCTCTAGGATATACTCTCTACAACCTACAAAACAATCTAGGAGAAAATCTTGTCAGCAAGACAAGATCTTCTTCAGAGAGGGATAGGAGATTGGATGCGCTCCTCAAATATGTAGAAATTGATCAACCTAGCTGCTATGATACAATGTTGAAATAATAGCTTTAATTCTATGAGAAAATATGATAAGAAGAAGCACAAGAAATAGATCTTTCTACTAAGAATTCTCACAAGCATACACAAGAAAAAATAGAGAGAACAAAAGAGACTAAATCACATAAATGAAGAGATGAATAATGGTGTGAATCCTTCCATTAATTAACTATTAATAATATTGTACATAAATAGCACATACCTCATAGGAAAATCGAGTTGTATGGAGACAACTCATAAAGCTCAAAAATGTTGACTTACCAAAATATAGCAAACCCCCATAGGTGGCTAAAGCACTTCCCAAATATGTCAAGGACCTCACAAATTAGAAAAAGAATGAGTGAGTTTTCAAGGTAGATGGAAAAACATACTAATCCTAGAAAATGGAGAGAAATTCATGAAGGATGGGTTGGAAACAAAGGAACCTTGTTTCCTAGTTAACTAGCTTTACCTTATCCATAGAAAAGTAGGATAAAGAAGAATAAAGAAGAATATGTTGTAAATCATTGTTTACTAATTCTAGATGTCCATAAAGTGGTCAAGATCAATCCAGAATAAGAAATAAAGCATTCCTAGGGTATAGATGGCATGTGTTGACTTTAAGGTGCAAGTGGATGCCAACTAATTAAGCTAGTGTGCAGATAATTAATCAAATAATGATTAATTATTTTATCCTAAGTATTGAGTGGGTTTAATATATTCCAACAACTGGTTTTCCTTTCCTTATCCTGTGTTCTATGGATCAAGGTTTCCCTTTCCTTGCTTCTATAGTGGATTCGTAGGTACATATTCTCGCTTGTTCTTTTGCCAAAATTACTTCTCAATTTTGATAGCATATCGATAGGAATATCCCAATGAATATATGTCCAATAATTCCATCTCCATTCGTATGTATCAATGTAGTCCACTACAATATTGTAGTACTAGGTTCCACTCATAGTCCTTGATACCCATATTTGTGCGCAAGGTATGAAAGTTGTTGGTGTACTCTGACACTATCTGGTCCCTCTCTTGATGTAGAATGGTCCATTTTGTGTACTGGTCATAATATTTTCCCACAGGGTAATATTGCACCTTAACGACATCTATAAAAGAGGCCCAGGTGGGATTGGCCTCAAACATTCTAGACTTGTATGATGAATCTTGTTCACAATAAGTTTCCCACAAAATGTTTACATGGGACATGGCCTTGAGGAGCACAAAGGTGATCTTTTCCCCTTTAGAAAAAGTGTGGATAGACAAATACCCTTTTATAACATTCAACCATTTTTTATAGGGTATCAACATCAATATAGCCTTCAAATAAAGGAATATCAAATTTAACTTGTACCTTGAAGTGAGTAGCATCTTCAAAATGACTTCTCATTGAAGGTGCATCTTTTATTGTTGACATTCGTCGAAGGATCTAGGAGAAATTATCCATCATCTTGTTCCTCTGTTGCATGAGGGTTTCCTCGAGAAATGACTTGATAAGATCTCTAGCTACATCGTCTCTATTTTATTCCACCATGGAAATATTTTTGGGGCAGCAAGAGTGATCTCCCCCAAGTGAAACTAGTTCGAGACCCGACTCTCTATACCCTAACCTCGTCGCGGACATGCACCGAGAAACAATCAAAGAACAGATTTATCTGATGCTACTTATCTAGATTTATGTGAGGATGAAATGAATGAACAAATATAGAATCATAAACACATACATATTGCAAGGAAAACAGAGATACAGTAAACACATATCTATCAAATGGCAGAAATAGAACAAACTGTAAAGCAACTACTATGGTGGTAGCTATCTCAGAGAAAACATGTGGATACTACACTCAATCATGCCAAGGTTAATACAAAATGAGGCCAAAAGGGCCTATTTATAATAAGCATGAGGTCTATAACCCTAAACATCCAAAAAATAACCCTAGAAAATGATTCGTCATAAAGTTTGCATCCCCAAGGTGGTTAGTTGAACAATTAACTTCCAAGGGTCATAACTTTTACATACGATCTTTGATATGGGCATTCGATAGCCCATTAGAAAGGTCTATATGAACTTTACATATGCTAATTAGATCCAAATTCATTCTATTTTAAATTATTTGTCCCCCCAAATTTCTAAAAATACATCTTTTAGGGACTCGGAACAACCCCATAAGTTTAGAACCCGAAAAAATTTAGAAAAATAACTAGGAAACTGCCAAAATGGACAATTGTTTTGAGCTAGTCGAATAGGTGGGTGGCCACCAATATCCATTTGGATCAAAATGAATCATAAAATACCTAATAATAAATCTTGTTTATGAACCTTATAGGTGTGTACCCGATAGGATAACAACTTCTCCTCTTAATAACCCAAGTTAATTCTAGCTGGCAAAACAACGCCTAGATCATCTTGTTCATCCCTAAAGCGCTTAAGAAAAAGTGATATTATTGATACCTAGACAAACCCAATATGGAAAATATTTTAACTTTGGTGAGGATAACAACTTCTCCTCTTAACCACCCAAGCTATACCAAATTGACTCGAAAATAATTACTTAAATTATTTAAATACAAATTCTATTTTATTTATTCTATTTAGATTTATTTTCTCGCAAACCTATTTGGTTGAGTTTTTTATTTTTTAAGAATATACTATTATGTTATTTTTTTTAAAGGAAATAATCTATTGAAGAAACCAAAATATGTTTCCCCACATTTTATTGATGGTTTTCATAGTAAACTTGACAATGTATACTAGTATGCATCATCCTTTGGATCTAGCCATTGACTTTTGTTACCATTTCCATGAGAAATCATTGAGACTTACTAGAAGAATTGAACCCGTGTCAGTGGTAGGTCATTGTGATACTTAAATAGACTAACCTACCATTCAAGGATGAAAAAACATTCAATTGGTATATTTTTTACTAGTGACCAAGCTGGTGTTAATGTTTGAGCAATAATGAAAGATTCTTGAACTTTAAATTTTTTTATAAAAAAATATAGTGCATGTATATCTCAGAGACAATTAAAACACACAAATCATTCAATCCATAAAACACATGATGTACCCCGGGAAAACCCTCCAAATACAGAGGATGAAAAACTCAACAAACAATCCTTTGAGTATGATAGAAAATTGCAGAGAATTTACAACACTTGCATATTTCCTGATAAGAGAGATATAAGAAACACTAGAGAATATATATAATCATCTGAAATACCGTCATAGCCTTGTCAAGTGCATAACACTCTAATAACAAGATTATTCAGTCATACAATGAGAGGTAGATAATGGTTGCATGCCTTTTCGGCACTGTGAACACTCTGTGCACTATCCACACATTACCTATTGAACCTTCCTTGACTTAGTGCCAAGTTGTCATCTCAAAATAATCATCCATGTAGAAGATATGCACCCTCGATTAATTCATTGGTATTAATTTCCTCTAATTGAATGTTAACTGATTGAACTGAATTGAACTGAATTGAATTGAACTAAACTGAATTGAATTGAATTGAACTGAACTCAATTGAACTAAACTAAACTGAATTGAATTAAATGTGAACTGATTAACTAATTTCTTGACCATTAGTTAGGATTTTAATTGAATGTCTTAGTGCTTCACAATCAGTGTCATCCTCAACAAACACTTTGCATAAATCAAGGAGTTTATTCCTTAATTAACTGAAACTTACTTTCCACAACTTAGACTTAAATGATGTCTTTGCAATTCGAGTTCACTGGAGGTATGACATGGGAAATTAGAATCCTTACTCTATCTTTGTGCTCATCTCATTTATCATTAATTAATTTTTCATGGTCCATGAGTGTTTAATTAATTAATCATATTTATCATATCATACTTAGAATAATTGTTCTGAACCTATGATCATATATATTACCCCGAGTCATATAGTCATATGTTAAAGTAATCACTAGACTAGGGGTAACTAATCCCTAAAGGAGACTTATAACACCTAGTAACCATGACTAGCCATACATCACATAGTATATTGTCACGTCCCCATGCCTCTTCCCGACGATGGAAAGGATGTGACCTACACTGTTGTTGTTGTCAAACTGGGAAATCTAGCCCCATGAACATGATAATAAAAAATGCATTGAAGTAAAAACATACATAGATGCCTAACAAATGCAATTATACCAAAGAAGCAAGTAAATCTCATTCATTCAACACATTCAAGCATTCATCATGTTCATAATTCATAAAACAAATACAGTTACAAGAAATACTTAGCTTGAAAAGAATCTTCCCCGCAGCTAGCTATGTCGCTGCAATGTTCCACCCAACCATAGGCTAGTGTGCTCAGCAATCTCTCAGCGCCACTGCCAACCCCGATCTGGGCATGATTTCCACAAGGAACTAGGGAGTAACACGATTACACACAATAAGACCATACACCCATAATCAAGCCAACACACAGTTGGGTTTCATAGACTGTCCAACCCAGCCAATAAATAATTGGGTTTCGCAGGATACTAAGGAAATAATACAATAGCACATAGGGGTTCCTTGTACTTACTCAGCCAAGAAAAACTATACATCAACCACACAGTCAACCAATTAATAGACCTTGGACTTACTTAACCAAGCCAACCTTCTAATAAAAAACACATCCAACCATCTAACATATGGGTTCCTTGGACTGCTAAGGAACAAGCCAACACAAGGCATTCACATACAAACACAACTGCTGGGTATGGAAAAAACGCTCCTAGGAAGTCAATACGAAAATGGAACAAGGGGAAAAAAACCTAGGTGAGTAAATCATTTCTGGAAATGTTTAATGGCTTCACAGAGGCAAAAAAACCTCTACAAACCCCTAATTCGTGGATCTATCTTCCCAGACGCTGAGCATAACAACAACAAAAACGGGTTTGCAACAAAAAATGGATTGGTAAAATGGGGAAAAACACCCTGGGAACCAAAAACAATTTCAGCAAGCGTTCTTGGGAATTACGAGAGGAAATACGACCCCGGCAAACACCAAAAATGTGAATCCTTGTTGCACATGCACCCAACAACAAAAAAATTACTTCCCAGCCATGGAGAAAAATGGAGAAACTACAGAAAAACGGAAGGGGAGAGAACAACAAGCTCTAGTTGCATGAGGGAGCAAAACACGACCTCTAAAAACCCTTAGAATGTGAATCTCCTCTGCTTATTCACTGAAAAATACCAAAAATGGATTTTCCCAGCTGTCAAATAAGGAAACAACCACAAAAAATGTGAAGGAAAGATCCTCAGAGCTCCAACTACGTGAGAGAGTAAAACGTATGGGTCCATAATGGGATGGGCATGCCTTCCCAAGAAATTAATTGCCCAAGAAGTCCAAAACCCATTTTCTGAAAATGGGTGGCTTCCCAAATTTTAATTTGACTCCCATGCTCTTCCCATCCCCATGTATTAACTTCCCCAACCAATTTCTAAATGACTAGGCACAAAAAGACAAAATGAGTAGTTGAAATCTTTATGGGTTTTCCTTTTGACATTTGGCTTTACCCTATTGGCTCAATGTTTTGAATGTTTCCCCCTGCCTATTCCTTGTGAAATCATGATCCCATCTCTTTAATGTTGTGGTGCATAGCTAGTTGTGGTATTTTTTTATTAATTGCATAGTTACATGATGTCTCAAAACATATTGTGCCTGGATAGCACATAAGCCGTCGACATCAATTTTAATTGCCAAAACATAAAATACTAAATCCATGGTGGGGCCTTTACCTTGAGTTCCACACAATGATTTATTGACGTTATTTACATCATATGCAATTCAATGCCATGGGGTCAAAACCAGGGTGTTACATATATCCTCATGACTTGATACAACATAAGTCATATGGCCTTGATACAACACAAGGCTGTTGAACTTAATACAAAATAATTTACATACTTGATGCAACACAAGTCTCCAAACTTGATACAACACAAGGTCCTGATATTAATACAACATAAGATACTGATATTAATACAACATAAGATCACAGTACCGACATCTCTCATGAATATAAATTAATAAAACATAAGTTCATGAACTTAACACAACATAAGTTCCAGACTTGATACAACACAAATCTCATAACTTAATACAACATAAGCTACTAACTTGATACAACACAAGTCTCATGGAGACGTTTCTGAACTTAATACAACATAAGTTCCAGACTTGATACAACACAAGTCTCATGGAGAATGACTCTTGAAGCTATACATTTAACAACTGGTTCAATTACTATGAGGGAATTCAACCCTTGAGGTTGCAATGTGTGCACCAAGAGGTAGTGGTCGAACATGTGAGTCTTGCATTAATGCATTCTTTGCACACACATAAGTGGATCAAAACCCACCCTTTTCTCATCCTTAAGTCATTACACTAGCTATTAGAACCTTAACCATAGTTTTAAAAGTTAATAGGAAATAGGTTAATCAATTAAGAGGAATTTTATCAACCTTTCCATTTGATTTCCAACTCTTGCAATATAATGATAGGAAGTGGCTTGGTTAGAAATAAAAGTGCCTCATAGTTATAGGAACATCTCAACCTTAAATTGAGTCTAGATTTTATAGTATATGTAACTTGTGAAACATTACATCAATATCTTAATTGATAGAAGGTAATTGATTTAATCAAGAGTCAAGTTGAGGTCCCTTTTATAAACTACCTATGCTTTTCCTTCTTAAAAAAAGTATTTTTATATCTTTTTTGACCATGGGCACAGTTAACATGACTCTAGGGTTGAGGAGACATGCCAGGTTGGATATTTTGGGTTGAACATACATTCCATGGTATCTATTTGAGAATATATTGAAAGAAATACCTATAAATTAAAAAGGTCATGTGACTAGTATAAAAGTGTATTTAAGTGGAAATTCCTCCCATGAACAACGAAAAATATGGAGCAGACAACTAAATGTAGTGGAAATTTTTTTCTCCTTGAAAACAAAGCCTTCCAATTTTTCTCATAATTTGTTTAGATTATATTTGCAAATTGGATGAGGGTTCTAATCCCTTGGGTTCCACTTGCGACTCCCAAACCCACAATTACTGCAATTTCAAATACAATGATACATCTGTAGATTGCTAGATCCACAACTAAAGAAGACTGGGAGATGGAAGAAAGCTGTGAAATGTTTTTAGTGGATGACAGGTGCTCCAAGCTACATAGTTTCATTTCCAACAAGCCAACACCCTCTTGCACACTAGAAAAATAAATCTACATGTAGCTCAATTGGAGAAAATGGAGAGTGATATCCTAAATAGTGTGAAAGAGAAGGTTCAATAGTATTATAGGCCCAAGGAATCGATTGGTGGACGGAAAGAATTTCACAATGCCAAGGAGCTCTATTACCTTCTGGGATAATAGAAGATAAATGCACTTTTGAAATACTCAAGAGCTATACAAATCTCATGATTGTTGGATCCGATGATTACTTTTGTTATTTCGAGTAAAATATTATACCGATGGTTTCACCCTAGACATAGAGGTGGTGCATTATAAATGTGAGATTCCCTACAATCCCAATGACCTAACTAGTGGATAGGAAATGTTTGAAACATAGGAAGATGAGAGTCTAAGAATAGAATTTAGAGAGAGGTTGCAACATGTAGAGGTATGGGTATGGGTGCTGCAATATTGGGCCATGGTCATATGGTGGCTAAGTCACCGCACTACAGGGTTTTTGGTCCCATGTTTCTTACTACTATATCCAGGAAGCAATATCCCCCTCCATAGATATTGTACTCGTCTACTACAACTCCTTGAGGTGAGTATGTCATAAAATAACACTTCTCCTCCATTGTCATAGCTCCTCACCAAGTTCTTACCATGTTCCATACCGGTGACAATTAATTATTTTACCACTTTTCCCTTTAGTATACCTTATCTTAATTTTTCCCTCAAAGTGAGAATTGTGTATCTTGTTTATTTCATTTTAGAAAAATCTCATCCCGATGAATTCCCAAAGCATTATAAGGATTATTTGAAACATTTGTCGTACCAGGATGTGATTCTCGCCAACAATTATGCCTTTTAACTTGAAATAAATAATAATTCAATTTTTATTGTCATTTATAATATTAATGGTCCATATATGTTGACATTTTTAGAAACATATTGGTTCTCCCAATCTTTCTAATAATCGAAGTATCTAGTCCTTGCATCCATTAATTACAGTTTATCCATGAAAATAACTCATTGGTAGAGTGTAATATCCTAAGAGAGGATCACAACTATTGTTCAAATTCATGAACTTCATTAGAAAATTTATATTTTATGATAAAAACGGAGTGTTGTGACCTCTTGACTATTTTTTTCAAGCTCGTTTTTGAGATAAAATGTAATTTTTTTTATCTCATATGAAATTATCTAGCAATGCGCCTTCACTTACCTAAGATGAATCATTGACCTCTCAGTTGCCTGGGTTAAGAAGCTAATGGACCTTCACTTTCTTAAGATGAATCACTGACCTATCAATTGCTTGGGTAAAGATTACTTATGAAGATCTCCTTTTATTTGGATAGCTCATTGGTGTCTTCACTAACTTTTTCGTTTTGTTCATATTATCCTATTTTGAAATTATCAATACTTTCGATGGATTGCAAGGAACCCTCTCAACATTGTTACTCTTGCTTGATTTTTTGCCACTTTACATGCAACAACATTGACATTGACATCATCTCCATTTGTGGATACTTTCCAAGTAGTATGATCATTCATTTTCCATTGGAATATACATATCTTAGGTTGAAATTGCTTGTAAATGATCTAACCCATTACAAATGTGCATTGTTTGAGCAACTAGCTCATGGTTTGAGTGATGTGACCATATTGATGTATAAGGTGGAAATATCAGAGGCTTACCTTATATCTATTTGTTTAATTTATAAAATATTCATGATCTTCAAGTTGTATTGAACCTTGCTGTGAAAAATGATTGAAGAAGGAATAAGAAATTCAATGTACAATAATCAAACAATCATGGTGAAATTAAACTAAAAAAGAGACAAAAATTTGATAGCATAAAATTAATCTCATAATCATTAATCTTTATGTAATACATCCATGATACAAATAAGGAAATTCAAATCCAGTAGGCGTGATTCAAATTCCAGGACTTTGACTAACTCTAGGGATCACTAAATGTGGGAAAATCACCTTTGGAAACTCACTAGTGTAACTCTGGAAAATTGAATGAGTTCGCAATCAGTTAAATGATCAAGGTAGGTGAGAAAACGTTCCTAACCTCCTTAAATCATGCAAATGTGTCACTGGGATAACAAAATATGAACTAACTAATGACCATAAGAGCATAACTCAAAACAAACTAGGGTAACCTGATGGTGGGAATCCCAATACTCATTGTGGGTTCCAAGATTATAGGGATTGGCTCAAACTAGTGCATTAAGTGGTAGGTGGGCCCCAAATGACTTCCCCATGGCCCCTAATGAAGTGGCAACATACTCCTAATATATAAAATGACATTTATACTATGGTGGTCAAAGGAGGATTGCAATGCATCCTAAAACCCCCCTTAATCAAAACTTGGACAAATTGGGACTTGGAAACTAAGACCAAAAGTCACCCATATAATCTAATGAAAAAAATTAACTGCTCAATAAACCAAGGAAATGGGGAAAACCTCATGGGAACTGCCCCCCCGCCCCAAGAAAATGAACAATAGGGAACTGGATCAAGATTTTGATTTCACACCAAGAGACAAATTTCTCCTAAGTAAAAAACTTGTGAAATTTTTTTGTAGTTTGCACCTTTGTAGATAATTAATGCGGTGTGATGGTATTTATGTGCACTAGTTCCCTGGTACATTATTGTAACACCCCAAAATTCACAAAAAATTTAAAATTTTTCTATGTGACATTTAATGTTAATTCATAGCCTAAAAATGCTAGTTTGATAACTAACATTAGTCTAATTAACAAATAGATTACAGGACAAGATGTTAAGAGAAACTTAGGAGTTAATTTCTCTTTTGTTAATTGTGACTAAAAGCTATAGAATTTTACTTACTAACTTGTCAGTCACATGCTACTAACTGTATTCAAAATATATTGATTTTCAGTCTTGAATAAAATGTTTTTCAAAAGTTAAAGAGTTTCCAAATACTGAATTCTGATCACTGGTTTGTTTGTAAGAATAAGTATTATTCTGATGGTTTTTTTTCTTTTCTTATTGAAGGGGGGCTTGAGGTTAGCCTGAGGCTTACTTAGATTTTCTTAAAGCTAACGCAGATCCGATGCTTGTACAGGATTTACAGGTAAACTTACTTCCAGGTTTACGATGTAAGAAAATTATGAATCAGTAGACTGCATGAGTAAGCTAGAAAATATTCTTGAACTCTATTTAATGTATAGATTATCTAAGTTTAAGCATTCCTAGTCCTATAGCATAGTTTTCTTTACCTGGGTAGCAAAATGGATTTGGTAGTGATGATAATTTGTTTTAACAGATAAATTATGGCATAAAGTCACCGAACATGTTTTTATTTGAATGTAGTTTTATGAGCCTAAAACATTCTCCATGTTTTATAACTATGCACCTTGCCATGTTAACTAGAACTTCCTAAGTCCTAACATTATCATTACTATTTTTATTTAGAAGTTAGATACTAACTATAACTTAAAAAAGCCTAACCTATGCATATATGTTCGATGCATAGCATATACACTAACCTAAGTATATATGCATTTGATGCATAACATATATACTATCCTAAGTATATATTCAATGCATATCATATAAACTAAACTAGGCATATTGGATGCATAACATCGAAATGTTTATTAATTTTTTTTAACAATGGGATAGTATTACATTTACCACATAATGCAGGTGCAAACTTTAACAAGCCACGAAAAAGATTTCAAAGATAATGGAATCCATGTGGTGGATGCTCGTTTGGTGAAGGGTTTTGGCGTTAAACCCTAAGCAATGGAATTCAAAGCCTTACCCTAAAACTTGTTGGGTTTAATTAGTTGATTATTTTGGAGGAGAAGTGGTGCCGACAGACCCTCATCCTTCTTGGGTCTCTGCCACAGAGGTCACCTTTTCCTTGGTCATGGTGTTAATGGGTTATAAGCTTTGGTTTCTCGCCATTGTCGTGTTCTTCAAGCTTGGCTGAGGCATTAGCAGTTTTAAAGATTGGGGTCTTAGCCATTATTATTTCTTTGACCTTAGCCGTGGATTTAGTAGGTTAGAACTCTGGTTCCTCCCCTTAATCCATTCCTTGAGTTCGACGTTTACACAGTGGTCACTTTGGTTTGCTTAACGCGTTAATAGGATTGAAACTCTAGTTCTTTTCCATGACTGTGAGCTTAACGATTACACTGGTAAGTTGTATCAAGACCTCCCATCATTTTTAATTCTTTTACTTATCAATATCTACACCAGCTAAATACTAACAATTTGAAACTATTTGTATGTTTGAAGGCAGGTGAAAAAGGTTTGGTATCACACAGACGAATGCTAAAGGCTAGGCGTAACCATGAGCTGGAGAATGTGAGCAAGAAAGACTCCGGGTAAGCATCCGTCTCAACCCTAGGGTGCCCTTCATTGATTGCACTTATGGTGGTGTCGATGGTATATGTAGTCTGATACTACAGTGTTCATACTATTTGCAGTAGATTAATGTGTTGTTTTGGATAATAGAGGAGGTCGTAAGGCTGTTCTTAGTGATAACCCTTAGGGTTTCACTTATGAGCTACAGCTCGTAAAAATGTTTGAAGGATTTTTGTAATCATTATTTAGTACTGTAAATACATTATGTGAATCTCCCTCAGCCTTTGCTCAGCCACTGCACTCTTTCGTGGCTACAAACAAGTTATAGCATTTTGTTTTTTTAAACAAAGTGGCAATTGTATGGTTAAGATATTGATAAATTAAGATCCTATTTTGGTATGAGATATTTCGGCCAGAGTGTAAATAATTATTAGTATTGTCTTTCTTTTTGTGTTTTTCTGATGCACGATGTAAAAATGCTTGGTAAATAGTTTTCTGCTTTGTCAACAACTTGTTGTAATTTCTACTATGGCTGCGAGTGGTAAGGCCATTTGGAAAAATAGTTATTGTAATACTATTTGTAAATGTGGTACTATAAATGATTAGCTTAGGGTTTTGTCTTCAACGAACAGTTTTGATATTTTAGGTTATCTTCGAACTTCAATTTTTTTGGTAAAAATAGTTCAGTTAGAATTTTAATAATTTTCCTTCTAAAAGGAAGAAACTAGAATCTATCCTATTTGATGAATGGGTTCTGAATTGGATATGAAAGTTTATTTTTATAGATTGGGGTTTTAAATATACAGTTTACAAAAGGTAATAGTAGATTTCTATTGATTGTTTATAGCTGGAATTAGAGGAAATTTCAACTCAAAATGGGCCTCCTAAGGAAAATTAATAAAATAATAGTTAAAGTAATAAAATAATATTTATTAATTTTGGAGGAAGAAAAGAAAAAACTACTTTTGTTTTCGTATTTTCGACGTATCTCCCTGTGTTTTTACTCAAATTTTGATCGAGAGAGCTCATTGGATGCATAATTAAATTTTGCATTCGATGAATACCCACTCGACATAATTTTGATGGGCCTCGCTACCCCAAAAACAAGAAATACCTGAAAAAAACATGATGATGACATCATCATCACATTTTTTCAGGTATTTCTTGTTTTTGGGGTAGAGGGGCCCATCAAAAGTATGATGAGTGCATACTCGTCAGATGCAGAATTTAATTCTGCATCCAACGAGCTCTATCGATCGAAATTTGGGTAAAAACACAGGGAGATACGTCGAGAATACGAACAAAAAAGTAGGTTTTTTACGATACCTATCCCCAAATTTATATTAAAAAATTGTTTAAGAGGTGCTCCCTTTTCAAATTTTAGAGCATTTTGATTGGCTAATACATGATGACATAGAATTTGTATTATTTTTGGAAGACCCATTTTCAATTGAAATTTCCTCTAACGTTTGTACTAAGTTTCAAAATTTTATTTGTTGTTAAGATGAAAAGAGTGATATGTTTGTAATTTAGTTTTTAAAAGTATTAAAATAGTGAATGCTTTTTCTTTACTATTGTGTAAATAAATAGTTTGTATTATAGTAATTATTATTATATTATAATACACGCAGTTTACTATCTGTGTATCAACAGTTTTACTATAATAGACTCTATATAGTATTCTTAGAGGTTTTTGTATAAAAATTTAAGTCTTGTAAATGGAATTATTATGGAAAATAGAAGTAAAAGCTTCCAATGTTAAACGGATACTTGAAGATATTACTGGAAACTTAACAAAAGAAAAGATTAGTGAAATCATTTCTAAGTAGCTTTTCAATTCGATAACCATTTCAAATTATTTTTTCCATGCATAGTCATTCCTATCTAGAGCTAAAAAATCCTTATGTACTAGAGTACTTCCTCATAAGATGAGTGGAAAAATACAAAAAGGAAATTTTTACTCATCATTCAATCATTTTTTAGGTTCATTTATTCATACAGTCATAGACAAGTAAGATTTCCTAAGTAAATGTAGACTTAAGCATTTCACTAGCAGATTCATAGTATCTAAGCATTATTAGAAAACCTAAACATGACTACTTCATTCCAGTAATTTGCTTAAATAGAAATAAATAAGATAACACAATGGAACCTGGTAATTTGTAGAAGAGACAAACAACCCAAGGAGCTTGTTCCACCCAACCTTTTCCTGAAGATAGCTCAAATGCTTGACTTAGGATCCCCGAGCCTGAGCATTGATCCACTAGAATGAAAGCACTGTGTGAAGAATTGGCCCTTAAATACCCCTGCAAATCCACAGAAGTACTTAACAGCAGTACTTCTGTCCTCAGCAGTAAGAACTCAGCTAACAAGCTGTACTAGTTTTGAAAGCAGTCTTAACAACTCAATCCACTTCTGCCTTTCCCCTCATCAAATCTCTTGTGCACCTTTCTCAACTTCAGAAATTTCACAAGGTAATTATTGAACAACCCCTTGCTGAATTCAATGGATATATATANCCACCTGCTCTGTTCCACTTTCTTGGGGAACATGACCACAAAATTAGGGAAGTTTCTCCTTGAAACAACTAGAAGTGGTTGAGGATGCTGCCATGTGTCAGTTTACTCTCACCCCAGTCTATTCCTACTAGTGGGTAAGTGCAAACTCATTCAACAGCCTCTTTAGGCTATTTCTCCCATCTTTTATTTATTAACTAATAAATATTCAACATAATTAATTACTGTCATCCTTGACCCCACATGGTCAATAGTCATAAAATTTACAATAAAAGTAAAATATAATGTTTCTTAAACATAAAATGTTATTGAGATTGGGGTACGTGACATACACCCCCCCTTAAGTCCAACATCGTCCTCGATGTTGATTTATTCATCATCCATAGAGCTTCCCTAGAACATAATTGGATATGATACCCACATATGACTCTCCAATTCCTAGGTTGCTTCTTCTAGACTAAGGTGCTTCCATTGCACCTTCACCTACCCAATGGTGCAATTCCTAAGCAAGATCTCCCTCTTGTCGAGGATACAGTCCGGTTCCACCAGAAAATATCCCTCGGGCTCCACCTGCACATCATTCCAATTTATCACATGAGTAGCATCATGTATATATATTTTTAAAATAGAAATATGAAAAACATTATGAAATTTAAGATTTGGTGGTAAGGCCAATTGGTATGCCACCAATCCAACTCTGGACAGTATTTCTAAAGGCCCACAATACCTGGGTGATAGCTTAGTACAGCTCCCTAATTTTAAGGAACTCTTTTTAGGTTTTACCTTAATGAAAACATGTTCACCCACATGGAACTCTTTCTGAGTTTGTTTAAGATCTGCTTGACTCTTATGTCTATCTTGTGCGACCTTTAAATTACCTTGTACCTGCTTCATGGTTAATTCCGTCTCCTTTAATAACTCAGGTCCTAGTATTAATCTGTCAATGGGGTTACTCCATGAGATAGGAGTATTGCATTTTCTTCCATACAGAATTTCAAATGGGCTTAATTTTGATGAAGCTTGGTAGTGGTTGTTGTATGCAAACTCAACCAAGTGTAAGTAGTCCTCCCATTTACTTGGTTGTTCTCTAACGTACATCCTTAACATATCTTCCAAAATCTGATTTACCCTTTCAGTATATCCATCTGTTTGCGGATGAAAAGATGTACTAAAATTTAAAGTAGTATTTAGACCTTTAAATAAGGATTTCCAGAAGTTTCCCGTGAATTTAGAGTCCCTGTAAAAAATTATAACTTTTGGAATTCCATGCAAATGAAAAAAAAAATTCACAAAATTTTCAGCAATATTAGAAGCCTTATGAGTGGTCTTTACTCATATAAAATGGGCTGCCTTACTGAGTTTCTCAACAACTACCATTATAGAATCATTTTGGTTCTGATTTATAGGCAAACCTGTAATGAAATCAATGCTGATTATTTACAATTTTCAGCTAGGAATTGGTAACGGTTGTAATAAACTGGCTAGACGCTGATGTTCAGTCTTAACCTGTTGACATTCATAACATCTAGCAATATATTCTGCCAACTCATTCTTCATATTCAGCCAAAAGTAATCTTTTCGTAACATAGTTATTGTCTTCTGATAGCCAGGGTGTCATGAATAAAGACTTTTATGTATTTCATTTAAAATCAACAACTTAATTTTAGGTATGTTAGGTATGTACAACTTATTTTTATAAAGTATTAACCCTTTCTCATTTAGACTGTAACCTGTATTTAAACTTTTAGTTACATTTTCTGCCACTTTATCTTGCAATTTTTGGTAATTTTCATCCAATTTTACTCCTTCTTCAAGCTGATATTCTAAATCTGTTTTGTAAGTGTTGATTTCTTCCATAAAATTTAATCTTACATTTCTACTCAAGGCATCAACTACTTTATTTTCCTTTCCCTTCATATGTTGGATCTCGAAATCATACTCGATAAGGAAAGCTAGCCACCTAGATTTCCTTGCATTTAAATTTGGTTGTTCCAATAGATACTTTAAACCCTTATTATCTGTCATTAAATTAAATTTTCTCCTGATTAAGTGATGGCGCCACATCTTTGATGCATGTATAACAACAACCAATTCTACATCGTAAGTAGCGTAATTTTTCTCATGAATTTTAAGTTTCCTGGATTTGTACACTATTACGTGTCCTTCTTGAGTTAAGACCCCACCAAGGCTGTCGTTGCATGCATCAGTGCATACAATAAAGTCCTTGTTAGGATCCTCAATTCTTAAAATCAGTGCAATAGTTAATAATTCTTTTAATTTCTTATAACTCTCTTCACATTTTTGATGCCATACGAATTTATTCCTTTTCTTCTGTAGAGAAGTTATGGGATTCACTATCCTTGAAAATCCCTCAATGAATATTCGATAGTACTCGATGATCCCCATGAATGACTGTACATCAGTCACATCCTTTGGGACTGACCATTCATTAATTGATTTTATCTTATCTGGGTCAACCGAGATCCCATATTTAGTTATTACGTGACCCAAGTATTGTATTTTATCTTTGAAGAAGTCGCATTTACTGAAATTGGCATACAGCTGATGTTCCCTTAACACTTGTAAAATGATTCTTAAATGTTCTTCGTGCTCTTCTTTAGTCTTAAAATAGATTAAAATATCATCAATAAAAGCTACTACAAACTTATCTAGATATTTATGTAATACGTTGTTCATTAAACACATGAAGACTATTGGGGCATTTGTTAGCCCAAATGGCATGACAACGAACTCATAGTGACCATATCGGGTCCTAAAAGCCGTCTTGAAAATATCCTCGTCCTTAATCCAAACTTGATGATAATTGGATCTTAATTCAAATTTTTAAAATACCGTGGCTCTGCGTAACTGATTGAACAGATCATCTATGCGGGGCAACAGGTATCTATTTTTAATTTCCTTCTTATTAAGCTAACGGTATTCAATGCATAAGCGCAGAGTACCATCTTTCTTTTTAACAAAGATGACTGGTGCTCCCCAAGGAGACACACTTGGTCTTATATACTTCTTATCTATCGGTTCTTTTAATTTCAATTTTAGTTCATTAAGCTCCAGGATTTTCATCCAGTAAGGAGATTTTGAGTTAGGCACCGCACCAGGTACCAGCTCAATAATGAAATCTAGCTCTCTTTTTGATTCGGAGGATTATTCATCTTTAATTTACACTGATCCAATATGGTACAATAGTTATTAATATATGGTTCAAAGAACATAACACATGTATGTTCCACACATATGCTAAACATAGTGGTGACATATCGCATTTGCTGCAACATATGTTGCACCTGTTGCGACATACGTCGCACCTGCTGTGACAGACATATCACACTGCTGTGACAGACTTAGCTGCGACAGACTTATCACTTGCTATGACAGACTTTGCTGTGATAGACTTAGCTATGACAGACTTATCACTTGCTGTGACAGACTTATCACTTGCTATGACAGACTTAGCTGAGACATACTTATCGCACTTGCTGGGACATTGCGAAGTTAGTGGTGACATCAAACGGTTACGTTACGTGTGACGCTATGATATGGTGCAACATATGTGCATAACGGTCATTGCAACGTGTTGTGAGTCAACATGTGCATGGAGTTAGTTGCAACGTTTCGAGAATATGGAACGTCGTGGTACCATAATGCTTGGGCAGCGATTTGGCCAAATTGCATGGTTCAGTTTTAGCATCTGATTGTAACGTTGATAAAGAAGAGAACAGTTGTGGTCCGTTATGGCTCCTCTCGCTAAGTGCTTAAATAGAGGATGCTGGCCACCGTTGGAGGGGGAGAGACTCAGTTCGTTCAGAGCATAGTACATCATTTCTCTGTTATGCGAAGCTCAGAGAGTTTGCTGTAAAGTGTTTCGATGCTGTTACTGTGGAAGTCGACATTCTCTGTCATACTTTGGCTTTCTTTGCCTTACGAAGGCTGATTGTAATTTCTAGAGAAAGGTCTTAAAGACTTTGTACAGCGTTCTGTTTATAGTTGCTTGAGTTGTTTCCAGAACCATTTTGTACCATTTTTAAGAGATTAATTGGATCAGTACCCATTGGAGAGGGACCCAGAGATGTAGCCCAGTGAAGGGGGTGAACTCCGTTATCAACTTCTGTTTTGTGACTCTCTGATTCTGTGTTTCTTTTATATCTGTTTATCAGTTTTGTTTTTCATCTGTTTTTAGTATTTAATTTCTGTTAATGTTGTTCCATTAATTAACCTGTTGAACACATTCTTTTAACACAAAATTTTAATGCACACAAGTTGAGGTCCAACGGATCACTTTTTGGAGGCAATCCCAGAATTTCCTCCGGAAATACATCCAAATAACCTCTCAGAATTGGTATATCTTCTAATTTTAGTTTGTCTTCTTTATTAATGTGTTCTTCATTAGTTATAGTTACAACAAAAGCTTTACATCCTTTTTGAGAAACCTTTTTTAGTTGTAAGGCAGAAATCTGTCTGATTGTTGTTTTCCTAGGGGTTCCTTTTACCATCACCGTTTCTCCTTTGTTATTTAAACAGGTAAAAGTTTTATCAAAAAAATTTAACACTACTCGATGTTGTCCCAACCAATCCATTCCAATTAATACATCATAGGATCCTAATAGAAGCACATTCAACTTTACAGAAGTTTCAAACTAATTAATAAATAATGTACAGTCTTTCACAAAATTAATTACTTTTCTTTTTTTCCTGTAGCTAGTTGAACCAGCCATGACTTTCTCTACTGGTAGTTTACTTTTCTCTACTAAACCGAGAGAGACATAACTCAGGCTAGCCCTGGGGTCAATTAAAATAGAAATGGGTTTATGGGTCAGCATACCTTCTACTTCCACCATGGAAGTCTGATATTCATCCTGTTTGTTTTCCAGTGTTGCTTTGATTCTAGGCATCCCTCTTGCTAAATCACCAACTGTTGTTTCTTCCTGCACAGTATGAATTTTGTTGATGGTCTTCTTTATGTTAGGACAGACTGATGCATAGTGAGGTCCCTGGCATTCCCAACATTTTATCGGTTCCTTATGTTCATTATTTTTAACATAGTTACTGTGATTATTTGTAAATTATTTATTTCTTGTGACAGTAGGGTTTTGTTGTGGGTTACCTTTTGAATTACTTCCTTGAAAGTTTCTATTAGGAATATTGCGTGAGTTATTATGCCCAAAATTTCGATTAGGTGTGAAATTTTTCTTCCTTGATTCAAAATTATTATTAGACCTTTTTGTTTTCTAGTTTGGCATGTTCTCCCTTTCCTAGTTTTGCTCATAGAATAAATTTGCTTTTCACATGGCCTCCTCAAGGGTCTTGGGATTACAATATTCAATTTTGTCCTTAATATGAAAAGGTAAACAACTCAGAAACTGTTGTACCTTGGGTTTTTCATCAACAATATAAGGCACATAACGCATTAAGCTTAAAAAATTACTATTTAACTCTTTCATACTCATGGTTCCTAATCTTAAGTCATAAAATTCTTTACCTCATTCTTCGTAATATTTCTCCGATAAAAAATTCTTTTTAAAGTACTTTTTAAAAGTGCTCCAGTTTATATTCTTCTCTTTTATGTCCTTAACTCGTTTTATGTCCTGCTACCAAATGTCGGCTTTTCCAGTTAAGTTATAAATTGCCATCCTCGCTTTTAAGTAATTTGAATAATTATATATCTGGAAGTACTTTTTCATTTTGGATAGCCATGCTTCAGCTTCCTCTCTTTTTCTGTTATGCCTTTAAAAGTTGGTGGTTTAATCTTTTTGAACTCCCCAGAAATCTCTTCATAGGGATTGTACTTCTTCTTTCTAGAGCGATAATTACTCTCGCTACTATCACTAGAATTGTGGTGTTTCTTTATAAGTGAAATACTGTTAATCTTAGAAGAATAACTACTTTCAATTTTAGAGTGTTTTAACCTTTTACTCTTATGTTGATAGGACATAGTGTCAGACTCTATTGGTTTATCCTTTTCTTTGTTATAAAAATTTTCCAATAGTGTTTGATTCAGCTCCTCCTGAGCTCTTAGGATTCTCTCATTTTATTTCTTAATAGTCTCCATTTCAGTTTTTAGATCCTTAACTGTTTGCAATAATTCATATGAGTTATTAGTTATATCTTCTTTAGCAGGTTCTTTTCCAGAATTAATTTTTTCATTTGGCAGGGACATCTCTTCAGCATACACTTCGAGTCCTTCCATACCTACAAATCTAATTTAGAAATATTATGTACACAACATTTAAAAATCATAAATCAGTATCCATACTTTCTTTTTACTTTTTGGTTTATGTGCACGGAGCCACTTCAGGCCTAGTGTTTGAACGTGTGCTCTCATACCATATGTAACACCCCAAAATTCACAAAAATTTTAAAATTTTTATATGTGACATTTAATGTTAAGTCATAGCCTAAAAATGCTACTTTGGTAACTAACTTTAGTCTAATTAACAGATACATTACAGGACAAGACATTAAGAGAAACTTAGGAGTTAATTTCTCTTTTGTTAACTGTGACTAAAAAGATAAGAATTTTACTTACTAACTTGTCAGTCACATGCTACTAACTGTATTCAAACTATATTGAATTTCAGTCTTGAATAAAATGTTTTTCAAAAGTTAAAGAGTTTCCAATTACTGAATTATGATCACTGGTTTGTTTGTAAGAATAAGTATAATTATTGTTAGAATATAATCTGTTAGGGATTATAATATTGTAAATAAATAAATAAATAATAGGAAGCTAAACAGTTACGTAGGAATATGGATAGGTCGGTCGTAATCTCAACCACCGCCTGAAATGTATAAATATATGCATTGGCATTGGAATAACAATGAATCGGGAGTTATACCCGACAAGTGGTATTAGAGCACTGCCATAACTCCTGCCTATTGCCAGTCTGCCCATTCCTGGAATTCTGCTTGCCAGTCCATTTCCAGACTGCTCCATCAGTCTGCCAGTCGAGTCGCATGCAGTGTATGCATTTCCCTTCACGTTGATGAGGTTTTGTACTGTTAATTTTCCTGAAAGTTTGAATTAGGTTATACCTAACCCTAATTTGCAGCACCCTAACGCTGGAGACATCCGTTGAAATTTCTTCTTGGTATTCTGCATCCTGTGTATAGACTCCTCCACCTCCGTTACTAGCAATGGTAGCGTCTCCATTTCAACGCAGCAAAGTGAACCCATACTAAATTCAATTTTACCAGAAATTTATTTTGTGACTTGTATTTTCATCCTCTTTTTCCCTATCCAATAAAGAGAAATCATTGGATACCTACTGTAATTCGTTGGAGTTTTAAGCTGTTGAATGACTGTGTTGGAAATAATACTCGTGACTCATTATAATCCCCACTGTTGCGTGACTCCTCCAGTGTAATTTTCTGAGTACTGCGGTGGAGTTACCTGCGTGTAATATTGGTTGCTGTATATATGCTCTCTGCTTGTAATATCAGAGTCTATATCTATATGCTGCGTGAGGTTATATATTGAATCTATATGCTGCGTGAGGTTATATATTGAATCTATATGCTGCGTGAGGTTATATATTGAATATGTTGTTGCTGGTGTATTGATACCCCATTGAACTTGCTGCATCTGAAGCTGCGTGACTCCTCCTTGGTGAAGCTGAGAACATATTGCAGCATCTACACTCTTTCCTATATGCCACTTACTGTTTATTTGTATCTTGATGCTGCGATATATGTTAAATGCTATGACTAGTGAAAATACTGATCATTGTATAATTTGCTGTACTAAAACCCTAATTTTTGTGCTGCGACCTGCGTGGAGAAGGCTCCTTCTCCAGCGAGTTCCTAGCCTCGAGGTCAGCCCAACTCAAGAGCTCCGTTACTAGCAATGAGCTGGCTGCATGGAGGAGATTGAAGACTGCTTGGTTGAAGAGCTATGTGGAGGAGACTGAGTATGAGAAGAGACTGCTGCATGTTGAAGACAGTTGCATTTTGTGTTGTGAAGTCTGGATTGCGTTGAGATTGATGCATTGCTATCGATGTGAGGAACTGCGTAAACTCTAATTCCATGTTATATTGTGTTGAGGTGCTACGTGGAGAAGAGACCATCCTACGTGCTGATATACTGCTGCGTGAATCCTGAAGCCTGAGCACCTGCCAGAACCTGCATGGAGAGACTGCTCGTGGAGATAGTATGAGCCTGCGTGGAGATGTGTGAGCCTGTAGAGTTTTTTTTGTTGTGTGAAGAAATAAAGTTGATGTACAACTATTGTAAACAAAGTGAAGAAACTGAAGTTCCAGATCCATACTATGGTGGGCCGCAAGGTTTTGAAAAGGTTTTAGATATTCTGAAAGATGCTTGTGAATCGTTACTTGATGAAATTGTATAAAGGCATTTTAAAGATATTCCTAAGGGCTCTTGTTGAGAGTGTCTCATTTTTTAGCAAAGGAAATGATGAGGGTTTCTTGATTTGCGAGCTTTCATTTTTACTGTATCTGGACAGATTGCATTTCAATATTCTATGTTATTAAGGCCTTATTATGGTGGCTGCGTTCTACATGGAATACCTGAAATGCGTGTTGAAATACTTGCGTTGGAAGAATAAATACCTATCAGTGAATAAATAGTCTGGTTTTATTTTATTGACTGATATAAAATTGAAGACTGACTGATAGATTGAAGAATATTTATATGCTGAATGGTATATATGCGTTGAGTATCTATACTGCTTGGAGTCTGGAATTTTTTTATTGCTGGTGTATACTTGCTGCTGAACCTGTGGAGCTGCCTATGAAATCAAGAGAGCCTGTGTAAATTGTGAATACTGAGACTGATATATTGCATTGTGAAACTGAGACTGATATATTTTGTATATTGAAGAAGCTTGTGTATGCTCACCTGAAGCTTGCATTGTATTCACCTTGGCAGAGACTGTAGACCTGCAAGGTTATTATTTTTTTCTATTTCTCTTTGTAATATCAAGTTCATTATTGTAAATTACACTAACAGTTGTAAAGATGCACTCTTTGGCATCTAGTATTGGTGCTGCCCTAGCTGGCAAAGACCAATCCAAAGACCCTTCCAAGGGAGATTGCAGCAAGAGAGGCAGAGGGGGAAGAATCAACTCCAGAAAAAGATCAAAGTGCAAGCATTGTGGAAAGACTGGGCACACATCAGATCAGTGTTGGGATTCATGGGACTCCATCAAAGACAAGCATAACTAGAAGAAAGATGACCAAGATGCTAGTAAATTTTCTGATTCTTGTATTGTTGCACATTGTAATCTTGGATTTAATGAAATGACTTCTCTTTCATATTACAAAGATTGTTGGCTGCTTGATACTGGTGCAACATCACACATGACATTTAGAAAAGACTGTTTTGAAGAACTGAATGAAACAATAGATGGCATAGTTTACTTTAAAGATAAGTCAAGTATTAAACCAAAGGGAATGGGCACCATTCGACTTAAGATGCATGGATTCCCTAATTTCTTGTTGAAGAACGTTCTCTATCTTCCAGAGTTGCAGAGAAGCCTGCTGTCCTTGGTAGAGATTCGACAGCAAGGCCATTCCATCCACATGTTTGATGGAATCGTTGAAATAAGAAATTCCTCTAACAACCAAGTCATCATGACTGGATACGAAGATGGAAAGCTGCTGAAGCTCAAGGGTTCATCCGCAAGATTTCAGAACTATGCCTACCTCTCTCAGCATGGAGAAGGTAATTTGTCATCTAGTTCATTATGGCATGCAATATTTGGTCATCTAAATTATAACAGTCTTCGTTTGTTGAGAAATAATGGTGTATTTGGTCTTCCCACCATTCCCAAAGAGAAGAATAAATGTGATGCATGTATATTAGGGAAACATAGTAAGTTGCCATTCCATGGATCTAATTTCAGAGCAAGTAGGAAATTAGAACTAGTGCATTCTGATTTATGTGGCCCAATGCCAACTCCTTCAGCAAATGGAAATAAGTATTTTATGACATTTGTTGATGACTACTCTAGAATGTGCTGGATTTATTGTTTAAAGACAAAATCAGAAGCATTTCAAACATTCAAAGACTTTCATGCATTGATAGAAAAACAAGCACAATAAAAAATTGGTACACTTCGTACTGATAATGGGAAAGAATACACTTCAAATGATTTTGAAGATTATCTTCACCAACATGGAATTGCACATCAGACTACAGTTCCCTACAATCCTCAACAAAACGGTGTAGCAGAAAGAATGAATAGAACCATAATGAATATGGTTCGCTCAATGATGTTTTTCAAGAATGTAAAACTTATGTTTTGGGGTGATGCAGTAAAATGTGCAGCATATTTAAGAAATAGAAGTCCATCAAATGCTCTTGATGACAAGACTCCACATGAAATGTGGTTTGGCCATCTCCCTTCAGTCAGGCATCTCAGAGTTTTTGGTTCCACCTGTTATGCCTTGATTCCGAAGGAGCAAAGAAACAAGCTTGGTGCTCGAAGCAAAAAATGCATTTTCCTGGGGTACGAAGAATACTCCAAGGCATACCGTTTGTATGATGAAGTAAACAAGAAATTTGGTATTTCCAGAGATGCCATTTTTCTTGAAACTAATAAAAATGACCAGTCCATTGAGAGACAGCTTGATCATTTGGAAAGTTATCCTCATCCAAAGACATATTCTGAAAATGAATATGAAATTCCAAACCTTGAAGGGGGGATTCCTATTCTGGATCAACCTTTGGAATTTCCATATGAAGCACCAACTCCCCCGCATGAAGAAGTTCCTACTACTTCACTTGAACAAGAGGTTCAACTGGATGATGTGATTGAGAGAATTGAAAGACTCTCAATCAATGATGAAGCTCCACCAGCTGATCAACCAGGACCATCACGGAAGATTCCTAAATGGGCCACAAAGACACCTAAAAGTGTCCATCCAGATGAAGTTGGAAAGACGGGAATGAGAAGTTCGAAATGACATGAAGATGGAGGAGGAGCAGATAATTCAGGTGATGACATGAATGTATCATTTGATTGTGAATTTAATTTATTTGCTAACTTTGAACCAACTTCCTTTGAAGAAGCTTCTACTCGAGTTGAGTGGAAAGAAGCTATGCAGAATGAGTATGATGCACTCATAAAGAATGGAACTTGGAAGCTGGTTGATCCTCCAGTTGGAACCAAACCAATTGGCTGCAAGTGGATGTACAAGAACAAATACAAATCAGATGGCTCACTTGACAAGCACAAAGCAAGGCTTGTAGCAAAAGGCTATGCATAGAAGGAAGGAATTGAATATGAATAAACATTTTCTCCTATAGCAAAATGGCTTACCATCCGTACCCTACTCTCTTTAGCTGCTCAGAATGGGTGGAAAGTTCATTAGATGGATGTGAAGACTGCTTTCTTGAATGGAGACTTGAAAGAGAATGTCTTCATGTCTCA
>LPNX010937520.1:555309-630650 GCA_001517045.1 Pseudotsuga menziesii
AAATACTAAACAAATTTTGCATGACATAATGCAATCCTATATCTACTCCAATGGAACAAAAAATGAAGCTCACATCAAGCGAAGGAAAAGAATTTGAAGATGCGACCAAGTATTGACAACTGGTAGGAAGTCTTATCTACCTTACAACAACTAGACCAGATATTTCTTATGTTGTTGGCATACTTTCAAGGTTCATGCATAAACCTTGTGAAGGACACTGGTCAGCTGCAAAAAGAGTTCTAAGATACTTGAAGGGGACTCAAGACGTTGGACTCAAGTACTCTAAAGTGGATGACTTCAAACTTATTGGGTACTCAGACTCAGATTTTGATGGCGATAAGGAGACGGGAGTATCAACTTCTGGATACACTATGAGTCTTGGATTAGCAGCTGTCTCATGGAGATCACGCAAACAGTCAGTTCCAGCAGATTCAACAACAGAAGCAGAATATGTGGCTGCATCTGAAGCAATGAAAGAAATAGTATGGCTTAGGAAGATACGTGAAGATTTGCAAGAAAAACAAGAAAATTCCACTCCATTATTGGTCGACAATACTTCTGCAATCAAGCTGGCTAAGAATCCTAGATTCCATGATCGAACCAAACACATCAACACAAAGTATCATTTGATTCGACATCATGTAGAGGCCAAGACAGTCCATATTCGACATTGTTCCACAAATGATCAAGTTGCAGACATCTTCACCAAAGCGCTTGGACGAGAAAAGTTTGAAAGATTCAGAAACATGCTCGGACTTACGAACACCCCTTTGGATTAAGAAAGGGATTGTTAGAATATAATCCGTTAGGGATTATAATATTGTAAATAAATAAATAAAGAATAGGAATCTGAACAGTTACGTAGGAATATGGATAGGTCGGTTGGAATCTCAACCACCGCCTGAAATGTATAAATATATGCATTGGCATTGGAATAACAATGAATCGAGAGTTATATGGTTGTTTTTCTTTTCTTACTGAAGGGGGGCTTGAGGTTAGCCTGAGGCTTACTTAGCTTTTCTTAAAGCTAACGCAGATCTAATGCTTGTTCAGGATTTATAGTTAAACTTACTTCTAGGTTTACGATGTAATAAAATTATGATTCGGAAGATTGAACGAGTAAGCTAGAAAAGATTCTTGAACTCTATTTAATGTATAGATTATCTAAGTGTAAGCATTCCTAGGCCTATAACAGAGTTTTATTTACCTAGGCAGAAAAATGGATTTGGTAGTGATGATCATTTGTTTTAACAGATAAATTATGGCACAAAATCATCCAACATGTTTTTATTTGAATGTAGTTTTATGAGCCTAAAACATTCTCCATGTTTTATAACTATGCACCTTGCCTTGTTAACCTAGAACTTCCTAAGTCCTAAAATTCTCATTACTATTTTTATTTAGTAGTTAGATACTAACTATAACTAAAACAAACCTAACTTATACATATATGTCCGATGCATAGCATACACACTAACCTAAGCATATATACATTCAATGCATAACATATATACTATCCTAAGTATATATTCAATGCATATCATATAAACTAACCTAGGCGTATTCGATTCATAACATAGAAATGTTTATTTTTATTTTTAACAATGGGATAGTATTAAATTTACCATATAATGCAGGTGCAAACTATAACAAGCCACGAAACTTTTTTCAAAGATAATGGAATCCATGTGGTGGATGCTCGTTTGATGAAGGGTTTTGGAGTTAAACCCTAATCAATGGAATTCAAATCCTTAGCCTAAAACTTTCTTGGGCTCATTAGTTGATTGTTTTGGAGGAGGAGTGGTGCCGAAAGACCCTCGACCTTCTCAGGTCTCTACCACAGAGGTCACCTTTTCCTTAGCCGTGGCGTTAACGGGTTATAAGATTTGGTTTCTCGCCATTGTTGTCTTCTTCAAGCTTGGTCAAGGCGTTAGCAAGTTTAAAGCTTGGGGTCTTAGCCATTATTATTTATTTGACCTTGGTCATGGCATTAGTAGGTTAGAACTATGGATCCTCTCCTTAATCTGTTCCTTCAGTTCGATGTTTACACAGTGGTCACTTTGGTTTTCCCGAGGTGTTAACATGACTAAAACTCTGGTTCTTTACCATGACTGTGAGCTTAACAATTACACTGGTAATTTGTATCGAAACCTCCCATCATTTTTAATTATTTTACTTATCAATATCTACACCAGCTAAATACTAACAATTCGAAACTGTTTGTATGTTTGAAGGTAGGTGAAAAAGGTTTGGTATCACATAGTCGAATGCTAAAGGCTAGATATAACCCTGAGCTGGAGAATGTGAGCAAGAAAGGCTTCAGGTAAGCCTTGGTCTCAATCCTGGGGTGCATTTCATTGATTGCATTTGTAGTGGTGTAGATGGTATACGTAGTCTGATACTACAGTGTTCATACTATTTGTAGTAGATTAATGTATTGTTTTGGATAATAGAGGAGGTCGTAAGGCCGTTCTTAGTGATAACCCTTAGGGTTTCACATATGAGCTACGGCTCATGTAAAACTGTTTAAAGGATTTTTGTAATCGTTATTTAGTACTCTAAATACATTATGTGAAGCTCCCTCTACCTTTGCTCAGCCACTGCACTCTTTCGTGGCTACGAATAAGTTATAGCATTTTGGTTTTTTAAACAAAGTGGCGATTTTATGGTTAAGATATTGATAAATTAAGATCATGTTTTGGTATGAGAGATTTCAGATAGAGTGTAAATAATTATTAGTATTGCCTTTCTTTTTTTGTTTTTTAGAGGCACAGTGTAAAATGCTTGGTAAAGAGTTTTATGCTCTGTCAACAACTTGTTGTAATTTTTACTATGGCTGTGACTGGTAAAGCCATTTGGAAAAATAGTTATTGTAATACTATTTGTAAATATGGTATTGTAAATTATTAAACTAGGGTTTTGTAATACTATTTGTAAATGCGGTATTGATATTTTAGGTTATCTTCGAACTTCGATTTTTTTGGTAAAAATAGTAGTTGGAATTTTAATAATTTTCAATCTAAAAGGAATATGCTGGAATCTATCCTATTTCATGAATGGGTTCTGCATTGGATATGAAAGTTTATTTTAATAGATTGGGGTTTTAAGTATACAGTTTACAAAAGGTAATAGTAGAGTTCTATTGATTGTTTACAACTGGGTTGTACTAAGTTTCAAATTTTAATTTGCTTTCAAGATGAAAAAAGTGATATGTTTGTAATTTAGTTTTTAAAAGCATTAAAATAGTGAATGCTTTTTCTTTAGTGTTGTGTAAATAAATAGTTTGTATTACAGTCATTATTATTATATTATAATACACACAGTTTATTGTCTGTGTATCAACATTTTTACTATAATAGACTCTATATAGTATTCTTAGAGGTTTTTGTATAAAAGTTTAAGTCTTGTAAATGGAATTATTATGGAAAATAGAAGCAAAAGCTTCCAATGTTAAACAGATACTTGAAGATATTACTGGAAACTTAACAAAAGAAAATATTAGTGAAATCATTTCTAAGTAGATTTTCAATTCGATAACAGTTTCAGATTCTTTTATCCATGCATAGTCATTCCTATCTACAGCTAAACAATCCTTCTGTACTTGAGTACTTCATCATAAGATGAGTGGAAAAATACAGAAAGGAAATTTTTACTCATCATTCAATCATTTCTAATTCTAGGTTCATTTAGTCATACAGTGATAAACAAGTAATCTTTCCTAAGTAAATGCATACTTAATCATTTCACTAGTAGATTCATAGTATCGAAGCATTAATAGAAAACCTAAACATGACTGCTTCATTCCAGTAATTTGCTTAAACATAAATAAATAAGACAACACAATGGAACCTGGTAATTTGTAGAAGAGACAAACATCCCAAGGAGCCCATTCCACCCAACCTTTTCCTGAAGATAGCTCAATTGCTTGTCTTAGGACCCCCGAGCCTGACCAATGATCCACCAGGATGAAAGCACTATGTGAAGAAATGGGATTAAATACCCCTGCAACTCCAAAGAAGTACTTAATAGCAGTACTTATGTCCTCAGCAGTAAAGAACTCAGCTAACAAGCTACACTAGTTTGGAAATTAGTCTTAACCACTCAATCCACTTCTTCCTTTCCCCTCATCGAATCTCTTGTGCACCTTTCTCAACTTCAGAAATTTCACAAGGTAATGATTGAACAACCACATGTTGAATTTGATGGATAGATATATGCATGCCTAGGTATTTTTGGTTAGTTTTTCAATTAATGAGCCATCTACTCTGTTCCACTTTCTTGGGGAACATGACCACAAAATTAGGTAAGTTGCCCCCTGCAATAGCTAGAAGTGGTTGAGGATGCTTCCATGTGTCATTTTACTCTCACCCTAGTCTATTCCTCCTAGTGGATCAGTGGACACTCATTCAACATCATCCTTAGGCTATTTGTCTCATCTTTTATTGATTAACTAATAAAATATTCAACATAATTAATTATAGTCATCCTTTACCCCACATGGTCAATAGTCATAAATTTTACAAAAAAAATAAAATATAATTTTTCTTAAACATAAAATGTTATTGAAATCGTGGTATGTTACAATTGCATGTGAACATCTCTACCTTCTTCCGATCTAATGCCAAATAGGAGAAGAAATGTTGTTTCTTTTGCATCCAAACTTACATCTTTCGAACCTCTATGATAGTATGGAAGAGTTAAACTTGGGATGCCATGCACTGGGGGCTTACTTGATCCCATTCAAAGTATTTCTCAGCTTGCATGTCAAGATACAATCATTAGTGTACCCCTTAGTATTTTTGAAGCAAATTTCTTCTTGTAATTTACCATGTAGAAATTTACTTTTGTCTCTTGTTTATGGAGGAAGAGAGACATGATCCAATGTATCATTTTTATTCAGTGACTCATATTCCTTATCCAAGGATGCATGTCTTAGTGAATCATGGAAATCCACTTTGCATAATTTTTTACCAGATCTCACCATCACGTAGCATCTCTCAGGGAATTTATAGCACCTCTCTGCGAGAAGTAGATTTACATGACATAGTGCAAGGTTCTCATCTTGAAATTGATTTTTGGTTATCCTTTTGTCATATGAATCTCCAACCATGTTCCCAGTATCCTCAATGAATTTTTGAGCCCATTTGGGCCTAGGATTCGGAGTAGGGATTGGAGCTGTATCTGGATCTGTTTGAACTTCATCTTCAATACCAATATATGATTCAACTTGGTCCTCTTCTTCAGATTCTGAATATGAAACATCAATAGAAACATAATCATATGTAAATGGTTTAGGTAGAATTAATTTACCTTCCCTTTTAAATGGCCTCATAATTTGCACCATATCTAAGTATGGAAAAAAAATGTGAGAACTCATATGCCTTGGAGGCATGGTTTGCAACACCTTTTGTCTATCAACTTCCCAGTAGAGATATCTGAGATCTCCATTGAGTCAGGTTCAAATACAACTCGCTTTGGTGAGCTTGTATGATTCATATGATATATAAAAAATATATTTGTTGCTAAAAAGGGCACATATAAGACACTTTTGAACATTCCATGCTCTATTTTTTTGTACCCTTCCATTCATCTTGGATTTGAGTGTCATCTCCCATGTTAATACTTGGACCATCAATAATATTTAATGAAGATAATGATTCTTTGGAGGAAACCATGTGGTTGGAGGCTCATGAATCAATGCAGAAGGATTGATATTTTGAAATTCCAGCCTTCAATGCATGCAGGCATCTCTCATGATATTTAGTATTATCTCCATAATTATGTTGTTCAAGGAGTCTTAACATATGATCTATGGTTTTCTTCATACACCCTTTCTCTGTATAGTTTCCTTATTATAGTAGGAGCACTTGCCCATGTCAAACCTCTCATGTTTTTCCTTCTTAGAGCCCAAGGCTCCATATGATGGATCAAACTCCTCCTTCGGTTCAAATTTAGTGATCCCCTTATCATTTCCTTTATGCTTACCCTTTTCTTTTGAATTATTTGTATCACCATCCAAAAGAGCTTTAGTTTTGGAGGCTCTGAGCGCTCCCATCTGTATTAGCTTATGTTGTTCTTGAATAAGAGATTATGTGAATGCATCAAGAGATGGAATTCACCAATTTGTATTTGTCACTCTCTCAAAGTGAAATATGGATATGAACACTGAGAATTATGGGCCATGTTTTCTCAGAATAGAGAGTATCAATTGCTCATCCTTCTTTTAAATCCCACACTGCTTGCACTGCATGACCAAGGATTTGAACTTGGTGAAAAATACTTGGATGGTTTTGAAGTTGTTGGGATGAAGAAAAATCATATCATTTTCCAGAATATGACTCTCAGCTCATCCTACTTACCAAAAAGTGTTTCAAGATTCTTCCATACTTCTCTTTGAATTTTTAATCCATATAGGTGGAAGAGTAACTCCCTGGAGATATGAATGAACATGAAACAAAATGCTTCATCCAATTTGTTTAGAAACTTGTACTTTTCAAGAGGTTTCTAGGTTTTGACCTCCTTTCCCATAGTGACCCTATACATACCTTTGTTGTGCAACACAATCTACATATCACCCCTCTAATCAATATAGTTGAAAGGTGTGAGGATCCTCGGTGTCAAGAATGCTGAATTATCCATTTTGCATCTTTAGGAGAATCAAAATTCTATCGATTTCTTCAATTTACCTGCAAAAACACTTTAAATTCGAAGGAAAACCAATTCCATCACTCTCTACTTCAACATGTACACATTATTAGGGTGCTTCATAGCCGACTAGACTTCTCTGGATAAATCCAGAGGGAGAAAGGACCAAATACCAGGAATTATGTGGAATCCAGTTGCTTCTTGTGCATCAATGGAAATTTTTGAGGATTGAAGTTGGCCTTATTACATGCTCTGATACCATGTTTAATTTAGCAAAGCTTCAGGATCTTCAGGATGGATTGAACCTCACTGTGAAAGAATATTGAAGGAGGAAGAAGAAATTCATTGTATAATGATCAAACAAGCATGGTGAAATTAAACTGATAAGAGACAAAAATTTAATAGCATAAAATTAATCTCATAGTCATTAATATTTATGTAATATATCCATGATACAAATAAGGAAACTTGAATCCACTAGGTGTGATTAGAATTCCATGACTTGGACTGACTCTAGATATAAATAACTATGTAAAAATCACTGCTAGAGACTCATGGACAACTTTTTAGAGCAATAATCCACCTTAGTACCATGGTCATATACCTTAGGCACATTCCATTTGCTTCCATGCAATGTTATATGGTCTAGACTTAGGGATATTGAGCATTTAATGATAGTTGAGGCACTCATGGTTGATCATTCTGTATAGTTGAGGCGCTCCAGGTTGATCATTCTGACAACCCAGGTGCCCAAATTTATTACATTCAACCAATATGCGCTCCCCCATCCCCAATTTCAGGTATTTTGTTTGACTTGAGGCGATAGTGCATGATTTAGGTGGTTTTTGTCCTTCCTTTGGAATTTATTGTCTCCTTGAGCCACTCCCACTCACCCATGTTCTCACCCACACCTGTCATACCTCTATTTATGTTCCACCATGCCTTTCTGATGCTCATACATGCATTCATGACCGTTTGGGGTGATTAGGGAGCTCATTGGTCCACCTAGGGGAGTTTCAGGGTCAAATATTGAGTTGACACTTGTATGCATCCAAATGGCCTCCAATGCTTCACTATTTTTACCTATTTCAATATATATATGATCCATACATATTTACATGTTGGACAATCATAATAATATATGTTATTGACCTCATGTGTGCATGCAATTTTCACTCCTTAAGTTATTTTGTGCATATTTTGTGAACAATATCGAATTGTGAGAGTTTATATGGCTCCTAGATCCAGTTGTGAATAAATTCTCACATGGTATCAGATCTCTTTGGAGTTTAAAATCCAATCCATAGTGTTTGATTTTTTGTTTGAGAAATTTTCCAGATAGATTCGAGTGTTTGTTTGCGGGTACATTTCAGTAGTTTGTCACCAAGAGCACAGGCATAAATGGAGAAAACCCATGTCTTGTTGACCCCATTCAACTATTTTGAATGGAAGGTCGAAATGGTGATCCATCTAAGGTCGAAATACCTATATAGGGTCACCATGGGGACTGAGGTCGAACCAAATTCTGATATTGAGAAATCAAAGTTCTTCAACAGGCTTGATGAAGCGTTTGGAATGTTTTGTCTCAACATTTCGAGAGACTTACTATTTCATGTAGACAGTCTAACAACTCCCAACAACGTATGCTTCAATATTGAGAGATTGTTTGGGAAGACTGATGAGATGAGAGGTCACCAACTCAAAAATGAGCTCATCTCCTTAAGTGCATCTCATTTTGAGACAATCCATGATTTATTCACCAAGTTCAAGTCATTGGTGCTTCATCTCAAGAGATGTGGCATATAGAATAAGGATAATTAGCTCATATTTCCCATACTTTCGAAGCTAGGGCCATAGTACTCAGTGTTTATAAGGACATTTCACTCTAGCAAGATCACAACTAGAAACTGGCGCATTCCATCACTAGATGACTTCATGGAGTCACTTGCTCAAGAGAAAGACAAGCTAGTGCAGATGGGAACCATCAAATCCAGTAAATACCAAGCTCTTTTTGCACGAGTTTCAAATCCATCCAAGGGAAAGAAGAGAGCCAAGGATTCGAGGCAGCAAGACAAGAAGAAGTAAGAAAGGCCCAAATATTCAGATGGAGGTTTGAATCCTTGCAAGGACAAGGACAAGAAGAAGCAAGAGAAGACCAGATGCACATACTGTCACAAAGGGTGGAATCCAGAGAGTGCATATATGAAGAATACCATAGACAGGATGGAGCAACTACTGGAGAAGAAAAACATCCCATTACCTAAGGGCACAAGGAAGAAGGATGGAGGTTTACGCTTAGATAACAAGGAGAGGTGCCATGCATTGGTTGTTTGTTCTTTGGACTCTTCTACCTTCATCATTGATTCGGGAGCTTTAAGGCATATGGCCTCTGTAAGATATTTCTTCTCATCCATGTATTCTAATAGTGGTACAACTGTTCGAATGGGTGATGATTCAGAGATCCAAGCCAAAGGGATTGACAGGGTCGATCTTGATGATGGTTATTTCACTGAATGTTTTGTTTGTACGAGACTTGGAAGCAAACCTACTCTCAGTGTACCAAATGACTCACATTGGTGAAGCCAAGAGAGTAACATTTACTCCAGGAACATTGGAGATGGCTGAAATATCTACCAACAAGGTGGTGGCATTGGGGTTTGCTGACCATCAAGCAATAATGTACAAGTTCTATCATTTCTTTCCCTATTCCAAAGGGAATGTTCTCCAGAATCATTCCAATGAGACAAGAAAGTTTTTGCATGAGAGATATGGCCATTTAAACTATAGATACCTCCAGAAATTGAGAAAATAAGGCATGCTGGAAGGGCTTCCTTCTATCAAGATCTCTAATGGTCCATACATAGGATGTGTGGTGGGAAAACATCCAAAGTGAAACTATGAGAAAGTGGAATCAAGGAGAGCTACTCGAGTGCTTGATTTGGTGCATTAATATATTATTGGTCCTCTTTCCACACCCTCATATGGAGGATCAAGTTATATGTTTACCTTCATAGATTATTTCTCAAGGTTTTGTTGGTTATACTTTCCCAAAATCAAATATGAAGTCTTTTAGACTCTCAAGGTTTGGAAAGCCCTAGTTGAGAATGCATGTGGGAAAAAGATAAAATCACTTAGGACTGAT
This sequence comes from Pseudotsuga menziesii, assembly GCA_001517045.1. NCBI lineage: Eukaryota > Viridiplantae > Streptophyta > Pinopsida > Pinales > Pinaceae > Pseudotsuga > Pseudotsuga menziesii. The sequence continues at coordinate 565,097 of LPNX010937520.1, forward strand.
AATGGAAATGATTTTGTGAACAATAGTTTGCATAATATCTGTGAATAATGTGGCATCCAAATGCAGCATTCAGTTCCCTATACACCACAAAAAAATGGTGCGGCAGAGAGCAAAAACATGGCACTCGAGGAGATGGAAACCTATATGATTGAATCCAAGGATTTGAATCCTAAGCTATGGGATGAATCCATTACATGTGTTGCATATGTTCAAAATAGATCTCATCACAAATCAGTGGATGGAAAAACACCAAATGAGGGTTGGTTTGGTCACAAGCCAAATGTTTCTCATTTGAGGGTCTTTGGGTCAAAGGCTTGGGCTAGGATTCCTCCATAGAAGAGAAAGGCATTGAAACCTCAAATAAATGAGTGCATCATGGTTGGATATACTGAATGTGAAATGGATACAATATCTTTGATCTGTCACCTCAAAATACCTTCATTGAAAGCAGGGTGCAATTCGAAGAAGAACTCGTGCCAGAGCTCGAACTAGCACCTGGGGAATGCCCAAATCCTCCACTCCAAGATGATGTAAGTGATGAATTTCTTTATGATATTTATAATATTTATGATTCTAATATTTCTGAATATGATGATGAATATCATGGCTCACCCATTCGACCCAAATGGGATGAGAAAACCATTGAAGTAGTTGCGGATTTAGCTGGGAATCCACTAGATCCTAGAAAGATTAGATCACAATTTCACACTAATTTCTCTGCAAGTGAAGTGGTTCTTGCTTATAAATGATTCATGATGGTTGGATCTGATCCTAAATCATAATAGGAAGCATCACTTGACCCAATATGGCAAACATCCATGCAAGAAGAGTTCAACTCATTACAGGAAAATGAGATTTGGGAATTGGTTCCCCTACCCTCCAAGAGGAAGCTAGTGCAATGCAAGTTGGTATATAGGACCAAAGTTGCTGCTGATGGGAATGATATTAGTTATAATTCAATTATTTTTTCCAAAGGTTTTTCTAAAGTCCAAGGAGTGGACTATATAGAGACATTTGCATCGGTTTCAAAGATGAACTCTATCAGGCCAATTTTGGCCATTGTTGCATCTAAGCGTTGGGAGGTTCACCACATGGATGTGAAGAGTACATTTATTCATGGTGAAATTTGGGAAGATATATATATATATATATATATATATATATGCAGAAACATAAAGGTTTTCATTAGGATCCTCCACTCGTATGCAGGTTAAAGAAGTCTCTCTATGGCCTCAAGCAAGCCCTCGGGGCTTGGTATGCCAAGATGGACAGTTTTCTGCTATCACTTGGCTTTGAAAGATGAAAATATGATACTAATTTTATTTGAATCATATTGGTGATTTATTTCAAGTAATTGTAATCTATTTTTATGATATTTTGATTATAGGTATTTGCACCAAAGAAATTGGGACAATCAAGTATTGATTGCACAGTGAGTTTTCCATCACTGATCTTGGATTGTTATAGCAATTTCTTGGTTTGGAAATTGAGAAATATGAAAGAGGGATCAAGGTCAGCCAAAAAAAGTATGTTGTAGACCTATTATTAAATTTTAAAATGGATAAATTTAAGGTAACCAAGTGCCCATTCCTTTCTAGTATCAAACTAGGTGAATTTAGTGAGTCTATATTGGTAGACAACTCGTTGTATAGACATCTAGTCGGGAGTTTGTTGTATCTTGCAAACTATCGACTTGATTTGGAATATGATGTAGGTGTTGTAGATAGATATATCCAGCAGCCTCATGAGATCCATAGGAATGTAGCCAAGAGGATCCTTCACTATGTGTAAGGAACCATACACTTCAGGGTACACTATGTTGTTGGTTCTCCACTAGAACTAGTAGGATTTTTTTATTCTGATTGGGCCGGAGATCCCAATGATAGGAAGTCCAATTTAGGTTATGTATTCATGCTAGAACAAGGTTCCATATTCTGTTCAATCAAGAAACATCACATCATCTCCCTATCTTCAACTAAGGCCAAGTACAGAGGAGTAGTGAACGCAGCTACATAATGTGTGTGGTTGCAAGGTATTCTTCGGGAACTTGGAGTTGCATTTGATTTACCCATAGTCATTTGGTGTGACAATAAAAGTGAAATCAATATTTACATAGACCCAGTGCAGAGACAAAGGACCAAACACATTGAGATACACATGCACTACATCCATAGCTTGGTGCATGATCAAGTGATAGCCTTGCAGTATTTCCCATATGCAGAGCAAACTGCTGACATTTTTACCAAGTGCTTCACAAAGGATCCTTTACCTATATGAGATACATCCTTAGAGTGGGTGATACATGGTGATGGCTACCATTCATTTTCATATTTTTGGCTCCATGCCCATTTTTAAGGGGAGGTTTTGTTCCCATGTGGTTTTCCTCCTTACCTTGTTTTTATGGACAAATAAAATTTTCTGTTGTATGAGGTGACTTGTTCCTTTGTTTCGAAGGCCTCCATGATATTTAGGTTAAGTTGTACTAAGTTAGGCTTAAGGGGGGGTGTTAGAGAAAAAATACACCTTAGTACCATGGTCATATACCTTAGGCACATTTCATTAGCTTCCATGCAATGTTCTATGGTCTAGACTTAAGGATATTGTGCATTTACTGATATTTGAGGCATTCCTGGTTGATCATTCTACACAATTGAGGCGCTCTAGGTTGATCATTCTGACAACCCAGGTTCCTAAATTGATTACAATCAAGTAGCATGTTCTCCCCCATCCCTAATTTCAAGGATTGTGTTTGACTTGAGGCACTAGTGCATGATTTAGGTGGTGTTGAGGCCTGGAAATTCACAGGCAACAACAGCAAGGGATTCTCCCTAGTCAACGTTCCCAACTAGACCGTGATTGTTTGGTGTAGGGAATCCATCCGGTTTGCAGTCCGGCTACTATAGGTCAAGTAACAAAACCAAAGGGTTTTACCGGTTGCGGCCTGGTCCACCGTATATATTTTTGTATTTTTTGACTTTAGGTATGATATGCAAGTGCCTATCTAAGATACAAATTGATGAAGAATGCAAGGAGTGGTCACAATGTGATGCACAAGTTCTTACATCTCGTCTTAGACTCTTTTACATCTACATCAGACATAACTAGAAACAAAAATAACTAAGTTGTCCCCAGGGAGCAAGATTGTCAATTCATGAGCAATGTAATTCTATTCATATGTTAAGATAAATCATAGATAGCTGTTCTTAGAGTCAAAACACATAAACATGAATAAAGATATACGTGACAAGATAACTCGTCAACCGTTAAAACATTCATTACTCATAGTGGAAATTATCACAGAATAAACCAGAGAACATTTAAATAAGAACATAGGTTTAGAAAGTTAGAACACTCTCACAGTTAATGAAACACAGCTGAAAACGAAATAGTTCCCCTTCAACATTGTTCATTTCATCATATTTGAACATTCCACACAGCACTTTCTCCATCAGGCAAAATTTGTAATTTTATTATTGCAAAATGAAGTAGTTCCTCTTACAACAAGTAGCTCACAAGTTTCTCTGGGAAAAATCCCCCTTTCTGTCTCACTCCCCCATACTTATACCAAAGGGAAAACCTTTCATCTCCCCAACCGTTCCCTCCCACTGTTTTGTCACTTTGTGAATGCCCATGATTCATCCAAACATTACATTCCAGATAAAGATTATATAAAACCCAGGAAAATCTAGGTAACTGATGGAATGCCTAAGCACGAGCCTCTGCACTCTAATGATTATGCTTGACCATTCCTTGGTCTCCTTTCAGACCCTCATAATTTTCTTCTTTGAGCAACGATTCTGCCACCTTATGATTTAACATGCTTTGTCCTTCAAATGTACCTTCTTTGTCGCAATAATATTCAGTGGGATCCGAGAAACTACCATGTATGTCTGCAAACAAATGAGAATCCATCATTTAATCCATCTATTTTAAATAAACCTAAACCATGATATTAAAAAATGGGTACTAAAGCAGAAAAACCGGAGCTCGGTTTTTATGTGTGAATTTCAAACTAAACAAGGCACACAGGTCTCTTATGGAAAAATACGACCTCATAACAAACAGCGGAATGATTAAGAAAAAATCCCATAAAAAACCTCCATCGACGAATCGGAATACTTGACGTCGGCTCATTAGTGGATTACGCAGTCGAAACGGCCGGTAACCTACACTCTAGGGTTTTCGGCACATAGACTAAAAAAAGACACGATAAAACATCGGGTGTTAGATCCTCTGCAGGCATCAGATAGCTAGTGAGCTACACAGCTGCAATGGTGGAAGTTCAGAGGTCAAGAAAAAACGCAAACCAATCGACATCGAAAAAACAAATAACTAGACATCGACGAAAAGACAAACAGTTTGACTGGTAGTTAGCCTATTCTGGAGCCGAAACAGCAGAATTTAATCAGCCTGTGGCCTCCGATATAATGTCAAAATTCTTTCCGAAAAAATGCAAGGCAAGGTCTTTTCAAAATAAAATCCGAGTTAAGCTAAAGTCTCTAATTATCAGCACCACGTCTAACTGACTCCCGACAGAATGGCGACTGAAAAACCCACTTTAAACTTCACAGATGAAACAATGTATAACCGACAGAGCCTTACATTCCAAAATATGCACAGACCAGGATGGAAACTCAAGGAAACGGCCTCAAATAATCCAACATGTAGCATAATGGGGCAAACAAGATCAAAAAGGAGGGTCCAAAATTTCCAGAAATTTGGGAATAGTTGCAGCTGCAACAATTGGCAGCTCACTGGTGAATCCAGATCTCTGAATAAACTCATCCTTGAGAAAAATACTGTTTAGCGGTGGAACCGACATGCTGAATTCTTCTAGATGTCTGGATTCCCATCATGTCTGTAATCATTGACAATAGTCCAATTTTTATTTTTTATTTTTTTTTGGGGGGGGGGGGGGGGATGGAAACCAAAATATCAAGGTTAAGATAACTCTTTTGAGGCTTATGTAGGCGGACTTCATTTTAACTTTATCTTTGGGTAGCTTCCAGCTTAGACGCCATAGGATTGGAATGCATGGTGAACAAAAATATTCGTTTGTTCCCCATTCCCATGCCAATTGCACTTTTGTGCCTTTTGGGCATTTTGTCCTTTCTTTTGAGTCCTCTTGCATGCCTTTCTTTATGAATGTTTATATTTAGGCTCCTCTATCCATAGTGTCCTTTTGTGTGAGAGATGTATTTAATTTTCAGCTCATGGACAGAGAGGAACTTTTGACAATTTTGTACTCATATGGTTTAGTACTTCGATTTGACACATATTGCTTTCTTAGGATATTTTTTGACTCTTATTTTCCTTTTGGCTTTCAATTCTTGGCATGGGATCATTTAGATATAACATACTGTTTACCCTGCTCCCCTTTCCATGGGTCTTTTGTTGTCACCCCCTAGGACGTTTTAGATGTGAAATGGATGGAGCCTCAAAATAGTATTCTAGACCTTTGATTTTGAGTTATTTCAGGGATTATGCTGGACCTCGATGTGATCATAGACGCTTTAGGAAAACTATTTACTAGAAGAAATTCCAACAAATTCAAACAGTCCAATGCCCAAAGAATCTAATTTTATCAAGGGTCCTGATGCTTTCCATGCAACCAAAAGTTTGCTTCCTTTATTGGAATCAGAAGAAAAACTACACTAAACAAACAGGAAAATAACAAATCATAGTGGCAAAACAAGTCAATTATTTATATACAAAATGGAACAAAATAAAACAAAATCAGGAAAAATAAGGCTTAAGAATTAAACCATTCACTGGTAAGTTCTCTTCCCATCCCTGTAAATCCTGCAACTTATAGGTTGAGGGGCCAAGCTTTGTCGCAATTTGGAAAGGGCCTACCCATAACTGTTGAAATTTCGTGTGTTTTCCTTTCTCATCATGAGGGTGATCCCACTTGAGAACCAAATCTCCCACCTCAAATTCTTTTATTCCAGCTTTGTGCTTATCAAACCACCTTTTTACTACCTCCTGTTGTTGTTTAAAATGTTCTCTGGCCCTGGATCTAGATTCTTCTACCTTCAAGAGATTATGTATCCTCATCTGCAAGACTTCATTATCTGATCCTCTGGATTCTTGAGCGATTATGGAAGAGGGTAGCATGATATTGGGGGGTAGAATGGCCTCTTTTCCATAAACAAGGGTATATGGCGACACACCTAACAAAGTCTTGGGGGTGATCCTATCAGCCCAAAGAACATTGGGTAATGCTGAATGCCAACTATTTGGTTTTCTATCACAGTCTTTTTTAAGATTCTAATAATATTCTTGTTCGAAGATTCATCCAAACCATTTCCTTGTGGACAATAATTTGCAGAGTAATGCAACTTAATTCCTTTTTCATGAGCAAATGCAGTTAATCTAATAGAGGAAAAATAAGTAGTGTTATCGAAAACTAGAGAAATTGGAACTCTAAACCTGGTCATAATACGATCTTGCAAGAAGTCCATGACCGCATCTTCATTCACTTTACGCAACGGAATGGCTTCGACCCAACGAGTGAAGTAATTGGTTGCCGTCAGAATATACTTGTGTTGCAGGGAATAATTTGGTTTTATCTCCCCAATGATATCCATCCCCCATTGCTCAAAAGGTTATGTTATCATCACAGGCTTTAATGGTCCTGCTACTTTAACTTGTCTTCCACCACACCTTTGACAAATGTCACACTTTCTGACATGGGCATGTGCATCTTTGAACAACGTGGGCCTATAGTATCTGAATCTGAGAATTTTATGAGCCGTAGTATCTCTGGAGAAATGTCCTCCAGCAGGCCCATCATGTAAATCTATCATGACCTTCTTCGTATCTTCTTTCTCTAAGCATCTAAGAAGAACTCCATCATAATTCTTTCTGAATAATATTCCTTCAATAATCTGATATGAGGCTGATTTAAGACACAGTGCTCTTCTTTTCTTAGAGTTCCAATGTTTCGGTAACAATCCTTCCTGAAGTTAATGCACAAGGTCCCGATACTAGGAGTCTGGAGCTGTGAAAAGAGGACATACATCCATCAAATGTAATTCAACTTCGTCTTCCTAGTCATTTTCTTCATTGTCTTTACTTACATTCATTAGTTTGCATAATACTTTCCCTTTAACTATGGAGGCTAGCTTGAATTTGAGGTCGTACTCCTGTAGAGCAGCTACCCAGTTGCCTCTTCTTTCTCCTAATTCCTTTTGTACGAAAAGAGACCTCATAGCTGGGTGTGGGACTATTACCTTTGTCTGGTTCTTAAGTATATATGGTCTGAATTGTCTTACTACTTTGAACACTGCGTAAGCTTGTTTATCCACAGCTGGGTAATTCAATTCGACCCCTTGCAGACCAATTCTCATAAATGATATGGGGAACTCATCTCCCCCATCTTCCTTCTGGGTAAGCACCACTGCTAGTGAATCGTCAGATGCGAAAGTGTACAAAATAAAATCTTTCTCAAAATCCGGGCTCTTGAGGGAGGGTGCGTGCGCAACCGCTGTCTTTATTTTACTGAATGCATTCTTCTTAACATCAGTCCACTTGAATTGTACACTTTGTTTTACCATTTGTTGCAAATGTTTAACAATTTGAGCGAAATGTGGCACAAACCTTCGCACGAAGTTTATTATCCCCATAAATGATTGCATGCACTTTTTATTATGGGGTAAGGGAATCTGTTCGATAGCTTTTATCCTCTCTGGTTCTATGGAGATCCCTTTCTTAGAAACCACGTGACCCAACAACTTACCTTCGGTGATGGCAAACATGCACTTCTTGGGGTTTAGTGAGATACCATATTTTCGGCAGCGTTCAAAAATCTACTTTAGATGAAACATGTGTTCCTCTCTTTTCTTTGAGAATATCGTGATGTCATCGAGGTATACTACAGCACTATGGCCAATCAGACCATGGAAAGATATGTCCATAGCCCTCTGGAAAGTAGCTCCAATGTTTATGAGTCCAAAGGGCATCCTTCTGTAAGCAAAAGTTCACCATCTGGTTTTGAATGTAGTTTTAAGTCTGTCTTCTTCACCTACTAACACTTGATTGTAGCCTAAGAATCCATCTAATAAAAAGAATAATTCAGAACCCGAAACCATTTGCAATATCTGTTCCATGGGTGGGACAGGATAATTGTCTTTATCCAAAGCGCGATTTAAGTTTCTGAAATCCACACATAGTCTAATTTCTCTGTATTTCTTCCTTACCGGTACCAAATTTGAAACCCATTCCGAGTGTCTAACCTTGAATATAATTCTAGCATCCAACAGCTTCGTTACTTCATTTTGAATCAAAGGCTCTAATTTTGGATGCATTTTCCTTAAAGGCTGCTGATAAGGTTTGATTCTAGATCTGATGGGGATAACATGTTGAATAATATTGGTGTCATATGTCTTCAAATATTCATATGTCCAGGAAAAAACATCTTTGTATTGTTTGAACAAATTGATGAACTTATTCCTTTCACCTAGGGAGCAACACTTTCCCAAATTCACATATTTAGGCTCAATTTCAATCCCCAAATTAATCAACTCGAACTGTAGAGACGAGCTATGAGTCTTCACATTCACTGGCCTCCTGAATTTTTCGTTTAAATCAAACATTTGCTCCAAATTCCTAACTCCTTTAGGAATAAAATTATCAAATTTTAGCTCGGCTTGATGTTCTTCATCGTCAATAATCACCCCTTTGAAGGTCTCGTCATTTGTCAGGCATTCTAGAATTTGCTGATCATCATCAAACACTCGTAGATTGGTGATCATATCCGGAACCAAAGGCCTGAAAATCAATTCAACAGAGCACTAATTATTAGAGGGCACAAGCCTCGCAGCTAAGGTGGCCAACAAGTCAGCTACCGCATTCTTAATTCTAGGAATCGATACAATGTTAAATGCATGAAAATATTTAGGCAAATCCCATACTTCATTTTGCTAAGATTTTAAATGAGGATAAATGCAATGCATTTGATTTTGAATTTGTTTTACAATTATTTCAAAATCCGCATACACTTTCAGATTTTCTACCTTTAATTCAATTGCTTTTCTTAGTCCCTGAACTAGTGCTTCATATTCAGCTGTGTTATTGGTGCATTCAAACTCTAACCTACATGAAAGAAAATTTTTATTTTTCTTAAGATCAATCAGGACACAGTCAGCTCCTGACCCCTCCAAAGTTTTAGAACCATCAAAGAAAAGCTTCCAAAAATCGCTTACCACTATTGTGCATGAATCAATACCTACAGCTACAGTTAAGTCTACTATTTTACAATCAATTTCATCAGCCTGTGAGAACCAAAGGAGATTACGCTGAGCGTCTGACGTATCGCTGGCTTCTTCTGCTTGATAATTTCCCGGTTCTAGTTCAATAAAGTAATTTCCCGAAACAGAATTCACTGGTTCATTGTTTTCTTCGAACTAAGTAACATTGTGTTTCATGTGCAGTTCCCTTAAAACTTTAATTTGATTTGGGCTTCCTTTATAAGGTAGCCACAAATGTGGCCAGTCGGAGGCAAAATATCCACTTAGCTTTACCGACCAATCTCTGCTCAAGACAAGTCCATAAGCTTCAGGTATGTCAGCTACCACAATGTCAATGAATTGACATACCTTATCATTTGAAGAAAAGTGAATGAGAACATCCTCCATTTCCGCAATTACCTTCACATTCATTCTATCCAACTGAATGACCCTCCAAGTAGACGGTTTGGGTTGTCCAATTATCCTTTTGCATACTGACAGTGGCATAACATTGACTGAAGCCCCCGAGTCTACTAGACAATTGTGCACGTTGTGGTTGAAAATTTCAAAAGTGAGGAGAAATGGAGGGGTCTTGCATTTAGGTTTACCTCCCACACTTGATTCACCAATTTCTTCTTCTTGGGGCTGGTTTTCAGTGGGGATTTTCTCCTCTGACATTTCAAGTGCTTTCAATAACTTTTCTTTTTGATGCGGCACATTGCACATCTCAAATAACAAGATATTTGCTCTTACCCTTTTGACATCCTCCACGATGTCATAATCCATCTTATGTTCTGTGAGATCAGTTTTAACATTATTTATTTTCTCTTTAATGGGTTTAGTAGGCCTGCTGATTTGTCGTGGATTTTCACTGGTGGTGGTAAATTCCAGAATTTCATTAGCTGAGTTATTCTTTTGAAATTTCTTAACATTCTTTTGAAGCTTCTTAATCTTTGGAAGCATAAGACTGTTTTCCTTAATCAACCCCCAACTTCTCGTCATTACATTTGTTTCCAAGGTATCTTCATGTCTTAAGTCCTTTTCTTCCTCGATATCAAAAAATGATACACAATCCCATAAAACCATGGCCTCGTCCTCATGTTTTTCTGTTGATTTATGGTTGTCTTTCCCTTCTTCATCATTATCCTCGGTTAACTTGGAATCCAAAAGTTGGTTCATTACCAACGTCATTGAATTTATCCATTGAGGACAATTCTTTTCAGAATGGGGTTGTTGGTGAAAAGTGAAAAAGTTATCCATCCCCACCTCCATTAGGTTCATCGATGCAGGGCCATGCGGAGGGGGTTGGTTTTGGTTGTTATATTCCCTTTTCTTGTAATAAGGTTTATAAAGCTTCTGGGTTTCCTTTTCCTTTTCCAAACCTGTTATTCTGTTAGAGAGCTTCTGCATCATCTTTGCCATTCCTTTGAAATCTGGTGATTGCTCCTCTTTAGGCTTAGTAAATAACAAATATTTCCTTCCAACATTTTTCTCTCCTGACTGTTCAGGATAGTCTTTGATACTTTCCTTTTCGGCCTCAACTCTTTCCGCTTCTTCATAAGTCTCTGCTAGAGTAGGTTTGGATTTCATTTTGGAAAACATGGCCAAATCAATCCCTAGAGCTGAAGTATAATACTCAATCAAAAATTTATCCAAGGGTTTGTCAGCTTCAAAAAAATTCGTAAGATAAGTCGCAAATCTTTGGGTAAAACTATGCACCTTATCTTTTCTTTCTTTCTTTAAGGCACACAGTCCTTTCATGAGAGCCACATGAGTTTTTTGGGCTGCATATTTACTTCTGAAAATCCTTTCAAAGGTATCCCAGTCTGGGATAGAGTTTGCAGGAAAACCAAAATACCATGATGCTACTGCTCCTTTAAGGGTATGCAAAAAAAGTCTACAAACTACATCCTCATGTTCCCCAGCCCTCAATCCTTGTGTTGCCAAATAGAAACTTTGTAAATGGTCATCTACTAGTATCTTCTCATTTGGATCAAACTTGGGCAGCATCTTTTCAAAATCTTGAGGTAAGTCATGCAACGGAGGTGTTAAGTTCAAGGGTGATCTAGCTTTCCAAGCCGATGGTGGATTTGGTGGGTTAAGTGGCTGATTTGCATTTACACCTGCCATGAGTCTGGGTGGAGAGTGAGGAGGTGAATGAATAGGGGTACGCACAGGAGAACAGTAAGGTGTGTTTGGGCCTACTTGATTCAAAGGTTGAACAACTTCCTGTAATGCTACTTCTACTAACTCTTCCAAATCTCCAACCAACACTGAATCTTCCAATATGGGACAATCTTTCTTCTTGTATTCTCTTCAAGGTAAATCAGGGATAATGGGTAATCCTCCAATACTCTTTACATAAGCTCGTGTGTGTCTTCTTAGATCATTTACAACTTGGTTGTCCACAGTAAACAAATTTTCTCTATTCTCTTTAGTATTTGGATCAGGAAATAAACTGCTTTCAAAACTGTCACTGGTGGAGTTATTTAGAGGAAAAGGATTTCCCCAACCAGCCATGCACTGGTGGCCCTCCTTCTAGCACTAGAAACTGCTGAGGCTTGGAAATTCGCAGGAAACAATAGCAAGGGATTCTCCCCAGTCAACGTTCCCAACTAGCCCATGACTGTTTGGTGTAGGAAATCCGTCTGGTTTGTGGTCCAGCTACCGTAGGTCAAGTAACAAAAACAAAGGGTTTTAACGGTTGCAGCCTGGTCCACCATATATATTTTTGTATTTTTGGACTTTAGGTATGGTATGCAAATTCCTATCTAAGATACAGATTGATGAAGAATGCAAGGAGTGGCCACAATGTGATGTGCAGGTTCTTACCTCTCGTCTTAGACTCTCTTGCATCTACATCAGACACAACTAGAAACAAAACTAACTAAGCTGTCCCTAGGGAGCAAGATTATCAATTCATGAGTAATGTAATTCTGTTCATATGTTAAGATAAATCATAGATAGCTGTTCTTAGAGTCAAAACACATAAACATGAATAAAGATATATGCGACAAGATAGCTCATCAACTGTTAAAACATTCATTACTCATAGTGGAAATTATCACAGAATAAACCAAAGAACATTCAAATAAGAACATAGGTTCAAAAATTTAGAACGCTCTCACAGTTAATGAAACACAACTGAAAATGAAATAGTTCCCCTTCAACATTGTTCATTTCATCATATTTGAACATTCCACACAGCACTTTCTCCAATAGGAAAAATTTGTAATTTTATTATTGAAAAACGAAGTATTTCCTCTTACAAAAAGTAGCTCACAAGTTTCTCTAGGAAAAATCCCCCTTTTTATCTCACTCCCCCATACTTATACCAAAGGGAAAACCTTTGGCTCCCCAACCGTTCCCTCCCACTGTTTTGTCACTTTGTGAATGCTCATGATTCATCCAAACATTACATTCCAGATAAAGATTGTATAAAATCCAGGAAAATCTAGGTAAATGACGGAATTCCTAAGCACGAACCTCTGCCCTCTAATGATTATGCTCGACCATTCCTTGGTCTCCTTTCATACCCTCATAATTTTCTTCTTTGAGCAACGATTCTGCCACATTATGCTTTAACATGCTTTGTCCTTCAAATGTACCTTCTTTGCCACAATAATCTTCAGCGGGATCCGAGAAACTACCATGTCTGTCTACAAACAAACGAGAATCCATCATTTAATCCATCTATTTTAAATAAACCTAAACCATAATATTAAAAAATGGGTACTAAAGCAGAAAAATCGGAGCTCGGTTCTTATGTGTGAATTTCAAACTAAACAAGGAACACAGGTCTGTTATAGAAAAAGACAACCTCATAACAAATGGCGGAATGATTAAGAAAAAAGCCCATAAAAAACCTCCATCGGAGAATCGGAACACTTGACGTCGGCTCATTAGTGGATTACGCAGCCGCAATGGCGGGTAACCTACACTCTAGGGTTTTCGGCACATAGACTAATAAAAAGACGCAATAAAACATTGGGTGTCGGATCCTCTATAGGCATAGAATAGCTAGTGAGCTACACAACCACAATGGTAGAAGTTCAGAGGTCAAGAAAAACCGCAAACCAATCGACATCGGAAAAACAAAGAACTAGACATCGACGAAAAGACAAACAGTCCGACTGGCAGTTAGCCTATTCTGGAGCCGAAATGGCGGAATTTAATCAGCCTGTGGCCTCCGATCGAATGCCAAAATTCTTTCCAAAAAAATGCAAGGCAAGGTCTTTTCAAAATAGAATATGAGTTTAGCTAAAGTCTCTAATTATCAGCACCACGTCTAACTGACTCCCGACAGAATAGTGACTGAAAAACCCACTTTAAACTTCACAGATGAAACAATGTACAATCAGCAGAGCCTTACAGTCCAAAATATGCACAGACCAGGACAAAAACTCAAGGAAATGGACTCAAATAATCCAACATGTAGCAGAATGGGGCAAACAATATCAAAAAGGAGGGTCCAAAATTTCCAGAAATTTGGGAACAGTTGCAGCTGCAACAGGTGGTTTTTGGCCTTCCTTGGGCATTTATTGTCTCCTTGATCCACTCCCACTCACCCATGTGTTCACCCACACCTGTCATACCTACATGTATGTTCCAACATTCCTTTCCCAAGTTCATGCATGCATTCATGACAGTTTGGGATTATTAGGAAGCTCATTGGTCCACCTAGGTGGGTTTGAGGGTCAAATCTTGAGCTGGCACTTGTATGCATCCAGATGGCCTCCAAGGCCTCACGATTTTTCCCTATTGTAATATATATCTGATACATACATATTTACATGTTGGATATTCATAATAATATATGTTATTGACCTCATGTGTGCATGTAATTTTCACTCCTTCAGCCATTTTGTGCATATTTTGTGAACAATATTGAATTGTGAGGGTTTATATAGCTCCTAGATATAGTTTTGAATCAATTCTCACACAACTGAATCAGTTCACAATCTATTAACTAAACAAGGTAGGTGAGAAAACGAACCTAACCTCCTTAAATCGTGCAAATGTGGCACTAGGCTAATTGAAGATGAACTAACTGATGTCCATCAGAGCATAACTCAATACGGAGTAGGGTGAACTGATGGTGGGACTCCCATGACTCAGTGTGGGTTCCTAAATTTTAGGTATTGGTCTATGAATATACCAAACTCATGCAAAATGGAACATTAGGTGGTAGGTGGGCCCCATATGACTTCTTGATGGCACTAATGAAGTGGCAACATACTCCTAAGCTAGGAAATGGAATTTAGACTATGGTGGTCAAGGGAGGATTACAAATAATCCTAACACTATTACATGCTAGAATATATCTAGTTCCAAATATAGGTGAAATAATTTCCCCACCTTCATAACCAAACGCCCCTCCCCCAACCACACCTTCCAAAAAAGAAGAAGAAATCATCTATTATGGTTCCTATTGTAGGGTAGTATACTTTATGAAATATGATAGATAATATATTTTGGATTAACTGTGTGGAATATTTAATACTCAATTCATTCATCGTGACCCATATCTCATGAGTGCCACTCACTAATGGTAGGTTTTGTCAAGCATGCAAGAACCATAGAAAATGTTAAAGAGATAACATATGAATTTCCTCTTGGAAACTATTTTAAGTTTTTAGGAAGCTTGTGTACCTATGGCTAATGTCTGAAATTAAGTCATTCATTATGACCCATCTCCCATGAGCATTATTTAGTAATGGTAATATTTTTCAAGAATCAAGGAAACATAAGACTTGTTAAAGATATAACTTCTAAAATTCCTTCATTTTTACTTTCCATGCAACTTGTGTACATATGTTTGATGTATAAATTTATGCTTTAGTTATCAAACCAAAAACTATAATTGAATAATAGGTGAACAAACCTTAGGGATCTCTAAGAAGCCTTATTCTGATGCTAATTTAATCTTAACACCTTCTATATCACTATTTTGGGACCTAGATTTTTCACATGCTCTAAATTAATGTTGCAATCTTGTCCTAGTAATTCCAATCCTCAAATTTCACTACCCATTCCAAATGAGAAGATTTGCAAACTACCATCATCATGTGCACAAATGGCATTATTGTTGTCCTTGGAGAAAGGAATGTACACTACAATTCCAACCCATGGAGAAGATGAATTTCTAGGAAACTGTAGAAGTTGTGCACATAGCCCCATAGGACCAAGATACACAGTGAGTTGGAAGACACTTATATAAGTGTGAAATATTCCCTTGATATATTATAAAAGAAACTTGTAATGTACTACTATTTTTAGTCATGAATGTTACAAGTCTTGGTGTTTCCTACCCTAGAATCCAAGGAAACGCCTCATACTTTTATACATTGTTACTTGATATAGATTATTGATTATATTAGTTGTAGTTGTTCAATAGGTAGGATTTGGATGGTCTGTAATACATCGATTTGATGTTTGGCTATGACATGGTCTTAAAAATAGAGTAGTATTGTTATTATTTTATTATTAATAATAACACATTTCTTAGAGAAAAGCTATTTTGCATTCTATTTTTATTAGTTCTTTGAATTTAGTATAAAAGAAATGTGAACTATAATTTTTCCCATTTGTTTCTTTTTCCAAAAAGAAAGTCCCAACTACTAATTCAAGATGAAAATATTCATAAATGTTGCATCCAAAATATAAAATAATAAGGTCTTTAGAATGTCCATCTGTTATACTGAATAATACCCTAAAAATAGTGAAAGGATTTGATCTCCACTAGATTTCTAAAATAAGGTCTTTTAAAAGTCGAACTATCCTAAATAATACCCTAAAATAGTCACGGGATTTTATCTGCACTAGATTCCTACAAATTTCATATAGAAAAAGGGGCCTTGCTCTTATATGTCAAAATCAATACATAATAGTTTCACATAGATACATATGTATGTATCCAAGAAGTTCTTAGGAGGAGGTTCCAAATTGAAGCATATAGATAGCCTGCATAGAGAGCATTCAAGTTCATACAACAACATCTTCAAAATAGAGTCCTCCTCAGGAAAGAAACCAACAATCACGTGTAATAGAGGTTATAGTGATATCATCAGGGGCGATTCCCCATCCTTTGAGTTCCTCTATTGATAGGGTACCAAATTGATTAGAAACAACCCCCTTTGATAATAACTTGCATCCTTGTTATGAATTAAATGAACAAATGAATATCATGAAATTGACCAGTTGCAGCCTCTACTTGCTCCAATAGAAGAAAACGAGCTAGTTTTTGAAGAACGTTAGTGCCTTTAACCCACTCAATGACGACTTGGAGTCCCTGAGCACCTGATACTTTGAAATTATTTTTTCTAGAGTAATATTCAATGGTTGAAGCCAAGGATGAATTTCAAACCAATTACAAACCCCAAGCTAATATTGGATGATAAGTTACTATCATTTTAGAGATGTAGGACCTACCTGCACTACTTAGGACATGGTTTCCCTAACCTGTCCTATAAAATGCCTATAAAAAAAAGACAAGGAAAAAATTTCATCTATAACTGGTGGATCATTGTTTCAAGGAGCCTTGATCTTGAGTTGCAGTTTAAATTCCCAATAGATATATTTTATACTAGGGAAGACTTCAACTGGAGAATATGATTGGTTTTGAAACAAAATCTATTTTTTGGTAATCCATAACATATTAGTCAAATTTGAATACGAATACGATTTGGCACAGAAAAAATACGTAACAAACAAATCAAATATGTCCTCAATATGTTTGAGGTTTTGGAGTTGTATTTTTGGGGTTTATGGGTCAACATATATCATGACATAAAATTAACAATAACTTGATCATATTATATCCATACTTTACAAAAATTCACAAAATTTCATATTACAGTTGAATTTCCATACAAGAAAAGCTAATATTGCTAAACTTCTCTAATATTTATTTGATGAATTATCACATAATTCATCAAATAAATAACGTACATCATATGTATGTCCCATGATCAATTTATCAATTTCGCTAGTAAATCAAGTTCACAATGTTTTTTTCTAGAATAAATATTCCTTTGTATAAGCATGATCATATGCAATTACCATAAATATAATTACTAAAATACCAATTTTACCTATGTGACTGTAAAGATCTCTAATTTTTTTTTATCAAAAGGGCAAACACATCATTACAATCATGTCGGTAACAAGCAACCCGACGTTAAGGATTCAATGAACAAGCTTCATTGGGAAATCAACATAATAGTTCAATAATTAAGGGAGGTTATGGTCTAAAGGATCAATTACCCAATCGTTGCTCACACGTTTTGTTCTAGTTGGGTGGTCCATAGCCGTCAGTAATAAGAAAACTAAATGTGGAGTGCAAACTTCATATTAGTCCTGCCAAGAAGCACAGATTTCATACTTTAACCATCAATTTAAAGTAACTAACATGTAGTAACACCATCGCTTAAGTAATAATAAATAATCACTATGGCCTTGAACTTTGAGTCTCTATGAGACCTACAAGAAGTAAACAATGATCCCAATGAGCCCTACATTGTCAATGTCCAATGTCCAATGGTTTTCCATAAAATAAACAACATGGCCAAATTGTTGAGTCCTCTACAAGTATTTATTTCTCGCATGAATGTCATGATAGCTCAAAACAACAACACTTCATGGTATGAAGTTGCAAAATGGAAGCCCAGACTGTGAAGGTTTTGGGACCCTTCTTGAAGGAATTTATGGATCAAGATGACTAAAGCATAGAATAGAGGTTCACATATATCCAAGAATGGACCGTGAATCCTTGAGATTACTTGAATTTTCATCAGAAACCAAGAGAACTTAAGGAAACAATGCTTTCAACAAACATGTGAGTGGATACAATCTGAAGAGAGGGAACATGGATCCAGGCCATTGATAAAGATATTTTTTGCGTAATTTGCATAGGAGTGAATGTCCAATAGAGAAGGTTCTCCAATATGAAACAATAAGCTCAATCCATGTACTAAAATAGATCTAGAAATTGACATCTATCTAAGGGGTCATACCAAATCATGACCACTTAATCAAAGTGCAATACAACTTGGATTTAAAAGATGAAGAACACAATTATTATGCTTAAAAACATATTCATTAAAATTATTGACATAGGATATCAAAATTAGGAATGCACCTCAATTCACAGAGCCACAAAGATCACCTTCATCTTTGACATGGTCAGCTCTGCCTTCACCTACATCTTCATCTTTGACGCAACTCAAGGATCTATGCAAGCACAACAAGCTGAATACACCTTCATCTTTGATGAGCCTACCTTGAGCTTCAATTCACCTCACAGATCTATGCAAGCACCAGAAGCAGAATATAATTAGTTAGTGAATTGCATAATTTGTTTTGGAAAAACTTTATCTAAAATCTCAAAATTTGTTCCTCCGGAAAATCATAAGCAATTCTCTTTCCCTCCTTAAAATAGAAAAAATCAGTTTCTAATAAGAAAATAGTAATTAAAAAAACATAAAATAGAAATTTATAGTCTTAGGAAATCTTCTTAAACATTCCTAAAATATTTTGTGAAGAGGGAACCCCGTGTTCTATTTTATGAAACCGACGTTTCGAACTACAACATAATTGAGTCCATCATCAGGGCAAATACTTAGAACATGAGAAAGATTTGAAGGATAAAGGGACCTTCTGAACCATAAATAGAAGGTCAAGGAAGATGAAGCAATTGAGCCTGACTTATCTTTTCCAATTCCTTTTTATTTTATTAATCAAAGGTTTCCATGTATTACTTAACTTTAAACCATTGTCCTTATTTAAATTATTATTCATTTTTTCTATTTCTATAGCCTCTCTTATCCTCCTCTTGTTATAGTTGTCTTCCCTGGAAATAAAAGAAGTTTTTTCAATGTAAACATGATGAGAAGTACCGTTTGAATGCTCCGCTAACGTAGATTTGTCCGTTCGTCCATGGGAAATATCGGCAGAATGTTCCTTAAGTCGGGTTTTCAAAGATCGCCGTGTTTCTCCAATATAAACTTTCCCACATGAACAAGGAAATTCATACACCCCTTTTTGTTGTCTTTGGTCCAATGAGTATTTAGCAGAGTGAAAAAATATTCTGATAGAGTTCGGGGGAGGAAATGCAATGGTGATGCCTCTTTTCTTCAAAATCTTAGCGAGACTATTAATGGTTCCTTTAATATAGGGAAAGGTAATCATGGGAACCTTTAAATATTTTTTGTGATGATTGTATTTATTGATTGATTCATTGATATCCTTGTTATGGTAACCATTCTTCTTGAAAACCATTCCAAGGTGGTCCAATTCATTCTTAAGGTGCTCTGCATTTGAGATTATTTTTTCTCTCGTAGCAAGAGTTCTAATGATGCCAACCTTCTTGGGTCAGGTGATGGTGAGAATTTGCATGAATATGTGTGTGTGTGTGTGTGTGCGTGTCCTTGATGTAAACTTGGTATCCCAATCCCCCATCTTCTTTCTTGGTGAGTAGAACATCTAGAAAGGGAAGCTTTCCATCTTTTTCAATCTCAATAGTGAATTTTATATGTTGATATAAACTATTAAGGTGAGCAAGGAAATCATGCAACTTATATATCCCATGGTGCCATTTAGCAAAAATATCATCGACATACCTTTTCCATTCATCCGGGGTAAAAGGGAAAGAGTTGATGGCTTTCAATTCGAAATGCTCCATGTAAATGTTGGCAATAACAGGAGATAAAGGATAACCCATGGAAACCTCGTGAATCTGCTCATAGACATTCCCTTAATAAGAGAAATAAGTAGACTTCAAACATGTTCTTACCAGATTAGCAGTGTCAGCATCTATCATGTAATTGATGATATCGATGGCTTCCTTTACGGGAATCATTGTGTATAATGAGACAATGTCAAAACTCACCAAAATGTATTCTTTGTTTACCTCAATGTTCTTCACCCAATCAACAAAGGAAGTAGAGTTCTTGATGAAGGATGAAGGGTTTCCATCCAGAGGGAGAAGCTTCTTTGCTAAGAACTTGGCAAGTAGATAGGTCGGAGAGCCTGTTGTATTCACGATAGGTATTAGGAGTATTCTATCTTTGTGTATTTTTGGTAATCCATAGATCCGAGGTAAGATGGCGCTACTTGTAATCAACTTCTTCTTGGTGGAACCGTCCAAGGAAGAGTTTTTTATGATCGTGGATATGTCCTTCATCATCTTTTCGCTTGGTTTGTTATCAATCATTCTATAGCTTCCACATGCCAAGTGATCAAGCATTTTCCTGTGGTAATCGCATTCGTCCATAATAACAGTAGTGTTCCCTTTGTCTGCCTTCATGATCTTAATTGATTTGTTCTTTTTAAGGTTTATGAGTGCTGCAGGTTCTTCCTTGCTTATGTTAGAGGCTGGTGGCTTTGCTTTTCTTAGCATGATGACACAATCTTGTCTTATTTATTCAGCACAATCTGGCGTTAGGTTTTGGATGGCAGATTCAATATTACAAATCAGATCTTCAAATGGTATCTTTTAAGGGACGATAGCGAAATTCAAACATTTATCAGGAATGTTGCGTGAGGGAGCTTCTAACTTCATATAGGAAAGGTTAACCACAATATTCCTGTTATCATGATTTCCATGCTTATCATTACCACTCGAGTTCATTTTATTTTTATTATTTTTATCCCATGAGTGCACATGAAATTATCTTCTCCTTTATTGACCCTTCCCACTCCTTGAATTTGTATTGTTGATATTGTTGTTGCCTGCAATAATATTATTGTTGTAATGTTTGTAAAGCTTACCACTGTAGCTTGATTTTGCATCATCATTAACATTATTATTACCGACATCATTGAAGATCATCTCCTCATTAATCTTGCTAGAACCATACATATAAATAATATTTCCATACCTCTCTTTACAGCCTGAAATGTCATGCCTTCCAATCGTAGTCATGCTTGAAGTGATATTGTTATTGTCAGCAGTAGTTTTACTCCCAGTCGTATAGGTGCTTGGATTGTTTGCGTTGGTATGTATATGACGCTTCCCCTCGTTTCCCAATATATTTACACCATCGCCCAAATTTAAAATATTTATATCGCTGCTGATATCGTTAGTATGTGTATCAACAAAATTCCTAAAATATGTCTGAGATAATTTCCAATTTTGTCTTGAAAATCATCTAAAACATTTTTAAAATATAGTGAGACAATTTCTAATTTTATCTTTAAAATCATCTTAAATACTGTCTTAAAAATTCCTAAAATATATAAAATCAATTTAAACTAAAAATTAAGATGAAATGTTAATTTTTGTCTTAAAAGATCATCTTAAACATCCCCATCGTGTGGTAGTGATACTACATGCTGGGAAAATATGGTATTCAATGCAAATTCAATCATGTGACCACTAAGATTTTACAATAGTTAATGTGGACTGAAATATTATTGACACAATCTCCGAATTAGTTCACTAGAACACATTCTAAGTGATATTTTTTGTATATGATACTATTGTGTCGTACGACCTAAAATTATGAAAAGGTTTGGAGGAATTTAAACCTAATTGTATTTATCAATGGCATTGAAGCATCCACAAACAACATATATGTGACCTCCATTCTCTTCTAAAACGACATATTGTTTAACATTCAATCTCTCTATATGTATCTCCTTCTCCAAATGCAGTATCCGATGACTGAGGTTTTGGAGAACCTTGGGCTTCAAGTCAATAATGACCAAGTGTTTGCTTCATGAAGGTTTCTTTGGATGAATCCACCTTGATCAATTGAAGTTTATTATAATCACAATCAACAACCCAAATGCATATGCACATGCAACATCCCTATGACAAATTTGGCAGAGAAGAATCCATCTCTTTGTCATGAATTTGATAGGTGGTAATCCTCTTTCATTATAATGTTGTGAGTTAAGCCTATTTTTTTTAAGGATTTGGTGGACATGAGCTATTCTTTGATCCGTTTATAAAAGGGTTTGGATTAGTATATTATTTGATTAGCATTAATTCCTAGATAGGTGTCATCTCTTTAGAATTGGTTAGGATTAAGACTTTGTTTTATATAACCTGTGGTACATAGTCTTATTTCAAAATTAACATAAATGAGAGGAAATTGGTGGTTGTAATAGTTTTTTCAAGTTTCAAAATCACAATGAGTTGCATTGTACTTGGGTTAATTCTTGGCTGAAACCGACACCCTTTATTTTATGTTTGAGTTTGTTGATTTTTTATTCAAGACTAGAGTTGCAAGAAGCCCTCAATTTGTTGTTGAGTCAATTGTAACTTGGACCTACCTACACAAGGTTGTCTCACTTAGTCCTCATAATGGATTATATTGAAGAATTATTAGATTTAATTAACACTCTAATACTTACTAATGTTGAAAATTCAATCATGATAAACAAAGGAACTCTCCAAATTATTCTAACTCATTTGCAGGATTCAAAAGCCAAAGTGGACATTCTCCAGCATGTCAATATAGAACAAAGAAATCAACATTCTGAACAAATTCTTGTTCATAACAACCCTCTTTTTTATGATTATTCCTATCATCTCTCAGTGCAAAACCATGTTAGTGAAATGATTCCATAATATGAATCCCCTTAGCATAATCTTTCCAAGCCCATCATCATACCTTGGGAAGAAATCAGGATCAACAAACACAAAATAGGTATTGGATATGATAAGGAAGTGACCTTTCAAATTACAAATAATTGCAAACCAATCTAGTTTCAAAGTTCTAGAATTCTTCGAGATGAGACCTCTTCTCCTATTTTAGGTAAACATTGCCAACATTGTCAGTGAATTGGCCACATGGAAGAGTGGTGCTTTTATATCCATCCTTGTCAACATTGCAAGAAGCATAACCATTATTCATATAGATGTTCGACACTGAAGAAACTTGCAAGATTGAAGACTCGGTATGGGTAGATCACTTATTGGAAATAATTAACAACAACCAAGAAGATATATCATTCATATCGTAGAATCCAATCAGTCTCAAGTTCTGACACAACTTGTAGTAGAAAATATACCTTCTTCACATCTTGTACTTGACAGGTGAAATATCATGAATCAATAGTAAGACTTCATGTTTCAAAACCCTATCTATATGACAATAAGTAGTCATGACCTTCTTCACTTCTAAGTACAATCGATCCTAAACATGTAATTCTAAGCAAAACCCAAATTCATAGTTTAGCTAAAACACAGAAAGAAATTCATGCTCCATAGCATTCATTAGATCATGGTATTATGTGTGTAGTTTTGGCACTCATAACCACCAAGATATTTTATACTTCTCATTTTGTTCTTGACGTGGGGGAATGATGGACAAATAGAAACAAGAAATCATATACCAAAGCCATATCCATAGCCAAAACCTTGTCTCAGTTTCCAGAGCCTCGAGACAAGTCCACCTAGCCAAAGTCAAAGCTGCATCTAGAGCCAAATTTAGATCCATGTTCCACTAAGACTGATTTGGTTTGTGGTTTTCCTAAAACCATCCATTTAGAAGAAGACGCCATCCCCCAATTGCTTCTACTAGACATTAGTTAATGGTGGTCCTTAAACCACATTTTTCTAGAAGGAACCGTTGAGCCCTAGAGCCAAGTTCCAAAGATAACTATTGAATGAGAACCAAAGTTAGCACCAAGCTCCAAAGGGAACTGTTGATCTAGAACTAGATTTATCACCAAGTTTCAAAAATTTTGGTCATCGTAAAACCACCCATTTAGTAGAAGACACTAGATTCTACTAGTTTCTTATTTAGAGAACATGTTCAAACATTGGCAACTCCATATTTCATCTCTCTTCTTGGATTCTTATCCACCCCTTCGGATTAAGGGGTAGAATGTTGCAACCTAATCCTTTAGGGTGAGGCAAAGACAAAGAATCTTAAGGAGTCCAAGGGAAGCTTGGAAGATGAAACCAAGTGTCACTTTAGTTTGTATTAATATGTACATTCTCTTAATAAAATTAATGCACTTCCATGCCGATTTTCTTTTGTATTTGCTTATTTAAGCTTGTCTTCCCAACTGGGAATCCCAACAAAAAGGCTTGATGCAAACATGACCTATAATGTTATCAAAATATTTAATCATCCAAATTTTTTTATAGCATATCTTATTTAACATGTTCTTCTTTAATATTAAATCTCATTGTAGTTAATGGTCGGGTTCTTTAAAGTGGTTGGTCTTTATTATTATGGATGTTAAGGTAACACTTTTAGGATTTATTTCTATTAAATAAATCTGGAATTTCTAACAGAAAAATATTATTAAAACCATATATGTTTTGAGCAATAAACTTGCTTCTTTTGCTTATCTTATTGAGATAAATTTTAGTTTTAATAAATCTAGAAAATATCATTGAATTCCACACTAAACCATATCTTCTCTAAATCTCATAAGCTTCTTAATGCCATTACTCTTACTATAGATGTTGTGCCTTTAGGGTTTTCCCCCTTGAGATGGAAGAGAACCAACCTAAAGTGTTGCAAAGGGCTATCAAGAGAAATGTTCAGTGGAAATTAAACTGAATCAAGGAATTAAAACCAACAAATTCTAGTGTCCATTAAAATAGATTTTACTTTGGATGAATTTGAATAAGAAAAGACATCAAAGATGTGAAATATGAAAGGGATATCCATTATAAAAGATAATGCACTTGCAACAAATTTGTATCAGGAAATTATGCTTATGAAATGCATTTTTAGGCATAAGATTGGAATAAATAAAATGATAATCAGCTACAATTAAAACTCTTCAAACAAGAACAATGTTGTTTTTTTTTCCTTTCATACAGTTCAGTCCTTAATATCCGACTTTTCTAAGTTATGATATATGATTTGTCGTTAGGTTCAACCTTTTCTCATTATTGGGTGGTTATTTATCCTCAAAATATTACTAATAGTTCCTAAGTAGTAAATGTACATAACACTATTTTCTTCTTAATATTATTTATAATGTGGGTCTCACTGTTGAATTTATAATATTTACAGGTGTTGTGAGGAAAGGCCTCTGGGAACTGTTGGAATGGGTGTTTTTTTTATTACATATTAGAAAAAGTTAACATATGTTAATCAAAATGTAGCTACGTTCTGTAATGTATCAAAGTGTGTTGGCATTGTTGTTGCAATAGAGCCCACTAATAAATCACAATTTTTGGTAGATATTAAACCAAGCTACAGTCAATCGTCTCTTGAAACAAATATATATCATGCACTGGTATTTCCTTATAAGATTGTGTCAACCAACTATTTATTGGTGCACTCACCAAAAGGAAAAATCTCATTAAGGCACATTTACCATCTACATGTTGTAGGGATGCAGCTTTGTCAGCTTATCTCCAACAACTATCATTTTAGACATTTCTTATTATTTTGATAGGTAATATTGTTTGAATTTATTAGGATTGATATCTTCTAATTGATATCATGCATTTTAAACATTTTATTGTTCATCCATTGATATGTTGGCATTTGTCATATGATCATGTTAATGTGCAATATACACTAGATATTACATAAAAGCATTTGGAGAACCTATGTCTAAAATATTTTATCAATGTGTTGTATCTCCAATATACCTAATATCTCATTAGAGGTGGAGGGGATTGATAAATCTAGATATCCAATATTAAAATATAGGCATAAATCCTTTTAATCATCTCTATGCATTTCTTAACACATTTAGAGGATATAATAATGAAGATTATAATTAAAACATTAATTTGTTCTTAAAATGTTTGGTTAAATACTTAAAAAATATTACTTTTGATGGTGATTGCACTCTCAAAAGAATTTACACATTCTCATAGACAAATGTAGTGATCCCATTCAAGTTGCCAAAGAAGAGAAAGAGACAAATGTTCATTGTTGTGGTTTTGCTATTTATCAGCACGAATTAAAATGTATGTGTTGCAATCTTTTGTGTTTTGTTGCACTTAGTTACATTTAAGTTTTGATCTTCTTCTATTCAAATTAAATAAATATAAAATATCATAATACCTATTTTGTAGGACTTGTACTTTTGTGATGTTGATATTATGATGATAGATGTTTATGATTATAGAGAAAATATATGTTTATGATGGCTGAAATATAATTGTGATTGCTAGTTTGGATCCAAGCCCAATATTATATGTTCAAAATCTATGGAAACTATAATGTTGTAGAGGAAAAAATCTTGTTGAAATCCTTACTATTATCATAATGGATATGTACAATATTAGTACCTTCTATCCTCCTAGCAATTGTTCAAGTCTTGATCTTCTTTTACTCTTTATTTTGTATGTGTTTAATAATTTCCTTAGAGTCTCCTTAGGGAACTCTTTTGAGATATTCTACGTGCTATATTGAATAATCACGTCCACTTATTTTTGGTCATCTTAGTAATTAAATATAATTTCCTTTACATAAAAATAATCTACATATGTACTTATTTTAACTAGATACTTGGTTATTTATCTTCTTTCAATAGTGTAACTATAGGAGCTAAGAAAGTGGATAAGCATTGACTTGGCTTGGAACATTTCTCTCATGGCTGCAAATTATGAAGTGTAAGTTTGAATATTCAAATTGGCAGCTAGAATTACAAATAATGAA
The DNA here is from genome assembly GCA_001517045.1 of Pseudotsuga menziesii. Taxonomy (NCBI): domain Eukaryota; kingdom Viridiplantae; phylum Streptophyta; class Pinopsida; order Pinales; family Pinaceae; genus Pseudotsuga; species Pseudotsuga menziesii. Next base: position 591,918 of record LPNX010937520.1, read on the forward strand.
ATATGGGTGTTAATATTGCTCTTCTCCCCAATTCTTAGAGGGTTCTAGCTCAATGGAAGAGCACATGCCTTACATGAAGGAAGTTGGCGGTTCGATTTCTTTGTACCCTACTATAAATTAATAAATTATATTGTAATGTATTTTCTTTATATACTACAAATTCACATAAATTGGTGAATAAAAATGATTAAATATACTACCAATTGACGATAACTAATGATTAAAATGACTAAGCATACTATACCAATCAATGAAAATAAGTGAACAAAAACGACTAAATATATTATTTGTTGATGACAATCAATTTAAACTACAACTATTAAATAAATGACCAGTTAAAATTAATCAATGACTAAGAAAACTACTAAATATATTACCAAGTTGATGAATTAGAACAACAAATAAATGACTAATTTCTTTTTCATAAAGTTAGTCGCGTTATAAATGACTGGCAATAAAATATCACTGGTAGCCACACCAAAATTAGTCATTTATATACCAATTTTAGTAGTTTTTTAGTCATAAATTACCCCTTTTTTACCAAAGTTTTAATTTACAACTCTACATCACTAAGATTTATTGGAATACTAAATTGTCAAATTTAGTGTCGATACTTCTTGCAATAAAAATATTTATACTTGTCATTAAAACTCTTCAAAAACAAAAATATTGGAATATTTCACATCTCCATGAAGGGCATATTGAGAAAAGGCATTATGCAAGTTATCTAATACTTCAGCAACTCCTAAAGCCACTTTCAATCACATTGTCCAAGGGACTAACATCTTATATATATATAAGCAAATCTCAAAAAAGAAATGAATGAACCTGCCATATAGTAATGATATCGTGATTCTTAAAATGTAATACTAAGTATTTCTACATGATTTCATGTTTTTTAAATGAAATACTATTGAGTACATAGCATGAACATTCTCTTCAAGGTTTCTCTTGGATACAAAATTATACACCAAAATGTGGTTAAGATATTCTACATGGTAACCAATAAGTGTAATGATGTGTTTTACTTGAATAGAGTAAGAATCTTCATGTCAGGAAGAAGTTGTTGCTCTATTTTGGGCCTATAATTCAAGATTTTTACTGGCATCCATTGTCCATTGGGAACAAATCCTCTTTACACTTGACCACCCCCCCGTCCCCCTCCTCTTCCTATAAAACTACCTACAAGAACAAGGATGTCACATAACTAAAGTGGATTCTAGAATTAATAAACACTTAGAAGGGATATTTTCCATCCAAAGCAAAAACATTGAAATAAAAAAACTCCAGGAAGAAAACTAGAAATGAAACTTGTTGAAAAGACGGAAGTGGGAGATTGCAATTCCTAATATGTAAAATTCTTGTAGTTTTTACTTCGACAAATACACTCTCTTTTATAGTTATTTGAGAAGCATGACTTAGTTTTTTACTCTTCCCATTTGAAATACACAATAAGAATTAGAATCAAAATAATATTATCTAATGCAAACACAAATACCTTTATCTCTCGTTTGGGTATATTACACATTGAATTCTATCTTTTGAAAGGACTCACTAAATCCTACCAAACCTTCAAAAACATACTAAGACTAGAATGAATTTAGTGATTCCTTTCAAAATTGAGACTCTAGAATGAAACCAAACTAATGATTGATCACAATTCCGAAGGCCACATCAACACAATGGATCTACACTAACTAAGCAAAGAAGGACCCTAGTGAGTGACTCCTTTTAGAGGCCAATAAAACTTGTCATGTGCAATATTCCAACATTTCTTAGCATAAGGCACTGGCAAATCCATTTCCATAACCATTCACCTCTTCATAGAACAATGGATTCCCACATTTCAACATCTTGAATATATAAAGTAAGGTACATAAACCTTATAACTATAAAGGACATGAAATTAATTTTTTTTTAAACATACGCTCAACATAGTCAGAAGTTTGATGCTCATTCCAATTTTATTGCAAGGTTTCATTAAAGTTTTGATGTACCTTTTGATGTGTGTTTCATAATTCCTACAACAAGTTCATTATACAACTTTACATTTCGTTGTAAGTGAGATGACCCTTCATCGAAAGTGAGATGACCCTTTGTTGAAAGTGAGACGTGCTTTCTGACAACCCGAAGTCATATTTGCAATGTTGGTTGACATTCACAAAAATTCAAAATGTTAGTATTTAGTCCCTTGTGGAGTCCCTATTACGATGAATGTTTTCCATTCATGCAACGATATTTCGACGAAGTGATTTCATACACTTATTTCTACTGCTAGATACATGGCATTTTTTTCTGTCGAACTTATGACATTAAGATAGTTGTATCGGACATGCAATATTATATAATGACCAATTCTTTTGACTTTCATTGGAAGTGTGACTAGCGTTCAATGAAACATAGTTGCTAAAATGTCAGACTTTGTAACCAAATGTACTATTAATGGGCCACTTGAAGTTTGTCATGTTCTTTTAGGACAAACCTATATGTGTAAACTTCATGCTCTTTATGATTTTAGCCTTGTAATGTCATGTTAATTTGGGATGCCAAATTTACAAGGTACCCAAGGCATTTTCTATTACAGCAATTTCCTTTATCTCGACAAACAGTGCCAAAAGCTAATCCCTCAACCTAGAAATTCCTCATCTTCATGGTTCAATAAGAACCTGAATGGAAGGTAACTACAACACAACCTTAATATGAGGACTCTCTACACATCATACATGGGTGAAAAATAATGTAGAGGCATATAGATATATCTTCATGTCACCTAATACGGTGCATCTACACTACTAGGTCAAACATTCAATTGATTTGATACTTAGTGTTTCTTTACCTAATAGCCTAATATATAAATGCTCTCTTCTTGACAGTGAGGAAATAATGTCAAGGATTTTAATACCTTTTACAATGATTATAAATAATGATTTTAATGGTTAGATATAACAAAATTTAACAATGGCACAAACATAATCACGTAACACAAATAAATTTATCCCAGAAAACCCTTTACAAGGAAAAACTAGCAAACCACTGAGCTTTACCACTCACCTATTATCAACACTTTTAACCACTGTTTACAACAAAAATTTACCAAATCACAACAACTCAAGAATGAATTCATTACACTTTAATTCTCAATTCATACAAGTATAACAAGTTCATTTAGCCATTTTACATTACATCAAATTTATAGATGCAACACATACACTATCTCATGATACTCGAGCTAGTGATACATAACTATTTCATTAATGGAAATCAATAAATTCCTAACTAAATACCATTTTTCTAGGTGTTCATCGAATTCATGCATGCTTTGTTCTCATTAACTTCTCATCTACCAGTTGTCGTCATCGACCAATCAATTATTCTAGTCAGTCAGACTTCCACTGTATGTCGACCATCGATCATTGATTTACATGCAAAGCCTATAACATACCCAACATTATCCCACTTTTTTTTTCTTTGCATACACAAGATATTTCATAACTCCAATCAACAACACATTATACAAATTGATGATAAATTTATACTCAAAATGAGAACTATTGCCATAAAATCTCATATTTTAGCGTCAAAAACATTAAAAAAACAACCCTCGAATCAAAAAGTGGTGATACTGGTAGCACCATATTTTTTTCAAGAACAAAAACTACAAATTTTTTGAAACCCCAACTAGTGTTGGTGCAATCAAAACCCTAAATCAACCCTTGAATCTAAAAGTGGTGCAACCAACATCGCCGTTTTTTCCGGGGAAAATATTACGAATTTTTAAAACTATAGTCAATGTTGGTGCAATCAAAACCCAAAACCAACCCTTGAATCGAAAACTAGTGCTACCAATGACATCCGTTCATTCCATTGCATTATAATTTCATTCATTCAAAAAAAACCATGCATGACATAAGAAAAATATTTAAATTTCTTTATTCTTTTAAATTGTTTTAAAAAAAACACATTCTACAATTTGACAAGAAGTTTATACTAAAAAAAAGAACTCTAGCAATAAAAATTCATACTTTTGCATTAAAATCGCCAACCATGAATAGAAAAGTGGTGTTACTGATAGCACCCTTTTTTTCAGGGAAAAAATTCCAATTTTATTGAAACTCAAGCCATAACAATTGGTGTTGTTGCAACAAAATCTCTAAAATGGGCCCTACTTGAAATTGTCCCCCTTAAGTCGTGCCACCATGGCACCTTCAATTTTTTTTCAAGGCTAAAATTAAGACCTATTTTAAACAGTGAGCTTCACAGTAGAGGTCACTGCGCCAAAAATGCAAAAATTATAAAAAAAATATGCCAAACTAAAAAAGACCAAAATTAAAAATAAAATAAAAATTAAACAAAAAATTAAAATAAAATAAAAAATCATGGTGAGTTAGCTTAGGTGGTTGAGTGATCTGTAATGCAAACAAAAGGTCTCGGGATCAAATCCTCGAGTGGATATGCGAGGGCCTCACTTGATGTCTCCACTAGGTTAGCTTACAACTAACTACTATTAAATGGTTTACCTTGAATACCATCCTCGAAAAAAGGAGAAGTGTCTTGGAATTTCCCGTAATTCATTCCTAAAAAAAATTAACAATCAAAACAACAACAAAAAACCAAATATATATATATATATATATATANTCACTTTGTGAAAGGGAATAAGGGGGAGGGTTGTTTTAGGAATCTACCTCCCCCTTATTCCTATTTACAACGTGAATGTCCACCCTTCAATATATTTTATTTATTTTAGCTTCTTTATTATTATTATTATTATTATTATTATATTTTGATTTTTTTTCTTTATTGTATTTAAATATATATATATATATTTTAATTAATATATTTTTTTGCTGTATTTGTCTTTTAAATTAAAAATATCAAGACTTTATTAGAAATGTATGTAATTATATTTCGAAGAAGAAATGAGAGTTACTAGTATCACCTCTTTTTTATTTGAGTATTGATTTTGGTATTTTTGGTGAAACAATGTCAATTGTTAAAGCCACTTATGCAAATAAGTCTTAATTTTAACATCGAAAAGAAAATTTGGGGTGCCATGGTGGCATGATTAAGGAACACCACTTCAAACAATTCCCATTTTAGGGTTTTGATGTCAACGACACTAGTGGTTATGGTCGAGGTTTCAAGGAAATGTAATTTTAGCCCAAAAAGGAAAAAATGGTGCTACCAAGAGCATCCTTTTTCAATTTAGGGGTCAATCTAAGATATTAATTGCAGTGGCATCGATAGAGGTTTAAAAAAATTGTAATTTAACCCCAGGGAAAAAAAAGGCGATACCAGTAACACCACTTTCCATTTCATAGATAAAAATAATGACTAAATTTAGCCTTTAAAAAACTATAACTAGAGAGTTCTCATCGAGTTCTAATAAATGTTTCACTTAAACATGGTTGGCGAACCCATTGACTCCCTACACCAAGTAAACTCTTGGTGCTCACCGAAATGCTTAATGAGTCTGCAATATTTTTCAACATGACTACCTTTTCCATCAACAATTTATGGTTCTCCACCATTTCTCTCACAATATGGTATTGTACATCCATATGCTTTTCCTTTGAATCATATACAAGGTTCTTTTCTAGGAAGATTTCACTCTGAATGTCACAATTCAACGTAACTGCTTGTTGTTTAAACCCAACTTCTAAACATAATCTATGCAACCAAATTGCCTCTTTGATTGCATTAGAAATTGCCATGTATTCAACCTCAGTAGTTAAAATTGCAACAATTGATTGCCTATTACTCATCTAATTGAATTCCCCATTTAATAAATTGAAAACATGTCCAATGTTCAACCTTCTACTATCGAGATCTCCAGCCCAGTTGGACTCTCCAAAACAATGCACACTTATTTTTTATCAGTTTCATGTTTTCCTTGGTATAAGATTCCATAATCCATTATTCCACACAAATACCTAAATATTCTCTTGACAATTTTCATATTCTCTTTCCAATTGTCAATATCTACCTTCTCAATACTCCCACTACATGGAAAATATCAAGTCGAATGCATACCATTGCATACATCAGACTACCTACAACACTAGCAAAGGACACATGTGTCATGTACTCTATTTGTAACACCCCTAATATGATGATACCAAAATTTTATAATTGTCTATGAACGCTTGCAAGGTTGGACATGTAATGTCCCCATTCAAATAATTGCATAGCGGGAAAATTCCATCAATCCTACTAGTTCCCTAGGTGGGGTGGAAACATTGGGAAGTTAATAAGGGAGCTAATAAATGCTGTTTAGACATTAGAAGGAATAAATATTTATTTAATGAAGTTAATTAAATGAATGCAACTGAAAAATGAAATTTCTATGGAGAATGGAGACACATGGAGACTATGGGGCCCACTCAAGCTAGAATTCCTATGTTAAATGGCATCCTCTTCTTGTAATTTCGAATCTATGGGAAGCCTAATGTTTTGGGATGGATTATGAGGTTAATATACTTGTCCATATAATTCATAGGTCAAATTTGGGATGAATCATAACTTACATGGGAGAGGAAGAGCCAAATGGGAGTTTCATGGATACTTTGCTAGATTCCCCTTACATTTATGACATCTATGACACCAATGATGGAGATTCTATGACAATTATGACACAAGTCAGATCTCAAGGATGAAATACTGAAATACTAACATGTAAGGCCTGAATAGAGCATCTTAGAGGTTGAATTTGGGAGTTATAGAAGGCCAAGAGGCTCCTACTCAAATTTGGGAGAAGAGGGAAGGTGAAGAGGGAGGCCACATGGCATAGCATGAGCAGCCACACCAATTAGAATTGGATTTGGTTTATGCATGTATTTGGAAACTTAGAATACAAATAATTTTTATAAAATACAGAGATCATTCATGAGAATAACCGTTTTGATCATTTGTCAAATTTTCTATTGTGAAGAGAGAGAGCTAGTGGAAGACTAGTTCATGCCTTAGCCAATTTAGAGGGTGAAAGATTCCCATCCTAGTTGGTGTTTGGAGAGGCCACTCAGGTATTTCAAGGAGATTAAATGGAGTCATAAGTTATAAGTGCAATCTAAAACAGCTCGTGGACACATCAAGTTCAGCTTGTTCTTCCTTTCATCTTAAGTTTTGTCGCCATATTTCAGCTCTATGGAGTGAGGCGCACTTGGTGAGCTATTCATATCTTTGAGGGAGATTCTCTTGCTCCAGTATTTTGTATTATGATGTAAATTATCTAATATTTAATTTTATAAATCTATTAGGTCGAAATTCCAAGAATTCTCATGTATTATTGCTCAATAACGAAGAAACAATGTCATTTCCCCACTACCTTGTTGTAAACTCTTATAATCTTGATGGATTCGAATGGATGTATAAAATATTGATGATTTATGAATGAATTGACTGTCATTAAATTATATTATGGGTTTCAATTTCAGTAACTAATATTTTTTGGCGATTGGGTTGAATTTCATAGCATTTGGGGAAAACTACACCTCATTTCCCCAAGAGTCCAAAACTGGTTTTTTATATCTGATTGAAAGAAGTGATAACAGCCATAGGAGGCTGATTTTTATGCATATGAGTCTATAATAATTTATTCTACACATACCCTACTTCAATTTAAGAATTATACTGGTTTTCTACACATTTGGGAAGCCATTTCTACCACTTACGCCGGGGGGATTTGAACCCAAAATTGCTAGTAAAATCATTTATTTTGTTCAGAATTTAGTACAGACTTTTAGAACTTATTGGAGGGCCATAATACATCCCTGAACATAATAATTAAGTTATTATATCATTCATACACCTTCTCTAAATATTTGGGAGCAATTGGGCTGATTTGGAGACCAAGATACTAAAACTAGTCAAGAGCCAAAATTCTGAAAAAATTGAAAAATTGGGCATTTTGGTAAAAAAATTTAAAAATAGACATTACAAGTGGTATCAGAGCATGGTATTGGAACCTAATGGTAGTAACAAGGATTCAAAGCAATAAACCACCACCCTTAGATCCTGAAGTTGAAGGTGTTTTTTTTTTAGGAGAAGAAGTAGTAGAAGAAGAGGTACATTTTGCTCAAACTATGACTAGAGAGGGGAAGGGACCCACTGATCATGAAAATATTGAATATATTAAAATAATACAACCTATATTTGACGAAATAACCAAGAACATGAACCAAAATCTTATGAAAGGATTCTAATTGTTGGTGAGCCAATTTGGAAGCAAATTGGGAGTAATGGGAGATAGCAGTAGTTCACACTCAGAAGAAAAGAAGACAATAGGTGAGAAAATTTTCTCAAGAACAGGACCCCATAATAGACCCCATGAATTTTAGAGCACACCAAGGCCTACTTCACCTAAATTTCTTATTCCAAAAGAAGAGACTAACATTCAATTTGAAATTGATACAATAACAAAAGAATGGGCTAAATTGGATGAAGAGTGTAGGAGAAGTATAACATTTGAGCAGTACTTCACCATGGAAAACAAACTCAAAAAGAAGGAGTACAATAAGTCTCTGAATAAAAACAAAGAATTGAATTGTTCCATAGGTAAAGTTCCACTTCCTACTTTTGATGGTCCATCTCAAAGTTCTGCTAACACTTGGGTGCAAAAATTGGATGTGTATTTTCAACTGAATCCAATGGTGGAAGAAGATGCTTTAAAAATGGCTATTTTGCACTTGGATGGAGATGCCAATGAATGGTGGTTCCATGGCATGAAAAACTTGGGTCATTATCAGGTTAAAACATATGGGGGATTTATTGACAAGGTATTAGAAATGTTTGCACAAAAAGATCCAGAATTTTCTTTCAAAGAACTAGCACAATTGAAGCAGGTAGGGACTCCTATTGAATATATGTTGGAATTACAAAGATTATCAGTTAAGGTGGCTGATGTATCTATGGTAAGATTAGTATTTCTGCTCAATGAAGGTTTGGAAGATCCCTTAAAAGTTTTGGTCAAATCCCATAAGCCTACTAACTTAAATGATGCAAGGAGCTTGACTAGAGATCTTCAAAATGTGCTTCGTAGAACAAGATTTCCTCCCATGCCTAACTTCAAATTTGAAAGAAAGCCTTGGAAAAAGGATGCACATAATAATACATTTTGGAAAAATGATGCATTGCAAAATAATAATAAATAAGGAAAAAACAGGGATGAACTTCAAAGGAAAAAATTGTGCTTCACATGCTTCCAACCATGGGCACCGGGGCATAAATGTGCTAAAGGAAAGGCTCAATACATAGAAGTATTTTTTGATAATGATGAGTATGAAGGGGGTATGGATAAATATGGGCACACTTAAGATCAAGAGGAGGCATATGACACAGCAGCTGAAGAAGAAATACAAGAAGAAAATCAGCCTTCACGAGACAAAGCAAGAATGGTAGTACTTTCAGTAGTTCCTCGCTATCACACTATTCGATGCAAGGGTGTGGTATTGGCACAAAGAGCTTCAGTTTTGGTAGATGGAGGAGATACATATAATTTCATTGATGCATATATGGTGGAGAAAATAAATATACCAAGTGAACCATTCGATGGCTTCACAATTGTCATTCCAGGTCACAACACCATGCAATGCAAAACATGGGTTCCAAAGCTGCAAGTCACCATAGGTAACTATACTTTTGTTGATAGTTTTTATGTGGTTGATGTTGCCGATACTAATGTAGTATTTGGAGTTAAATGTCTGTATTCTATATGGGAGAATTCGGTAAATTATCAAATTCCTGAAATGAAATTTCAAGATTCAACAGGGGTACAAAGGGTTGTGAGAGGGCAGCACACTTACCCAAAACAGGTAGTAAATTGCAATAGTATGAGATCTATATTGAGGCATGGTGATATAAAATGGGCTGTTGAATGGTATATCACCTCTCCCAAGCCAAAAATCAGAGTTGTTAAACACCCAAAGGAGATAGAGACACTTTTGCACAAATATGAAAAAGTTTTCAGAGATCTTCCACATGGTAGACCACTTGATAGGGGGGTTGAGCATAACATTGTTTTGGAGGAGGGTACTTCACCCATTCAGATACCACCTTATAGAAATCCAAAGAATTTCAGAGATGAGATTGAGAATACCATTCAATAACTCTTAGAGTTGGGACTCATTAGACCAAGCTCTAGCCCTTATGCTTCTTTAGTAGTGCTGGTAAAGAAAAAAGATGGAAATTTGAGGATGTGTATAGAATTTAGAGCTTTGAACAAGAAAACCATCAAGAATAGATATCCTATTCCTAGGATTTATGAGCTCATGGATGAGCTATTTGGAGCTAATTACTTTTCCAAAATTGGCCTTAGATCCAGTTATCACCAAATTAGGATGAAGGAGGAAGATGTGCAAAAGACTGCTTTTTGATGTCATTATGGTCACTTTGAGTTTCTTGTTATGCCATTTGGGTTGACTAATGATCCAGCTACATTTCAAGAATGTATGAATATAATCTTTTGCAAGAAGCTTAGAAGGTTTGTTTTAGTCTTCTTTGATGATATTCTCATTTACAGTAAAACTTGGGAAGAGCACTTGCAACATCTAGAGATTGTGTTGAAAACTTTGCAAGAACAGTCTTTGTATGCTAAGATGTCTAAATGTGAATTTGGGATGAAAGAAATATTATATATTGGGCACATTATTGGGAAATATGGAGTGAAATTGCACATGGAAAATATCAGGGCTATCTTAGAATGGCCATCACCAAAAAACATCACAGAATTAAGAGGCTTCATTGGAATATGTACGAACTACAGGAAGTTTGTGAAAGGATTATCCAAGTTGACTTCTCCACTAACTGATTTGACTAAGAAGGATGCTTTCAAGTGGAATGAAGAGGCTGAAAATGCCTTCCAAAAAATGAAATAGGTAATGAGTATCTGTCCCATACTTGCATTACTTGATTTTTCTAATCCTTTTGTTGTTGAATGTGATGCCTCAGTTGAAGGAGTAGTGGCTGTCCTAAAGCAAGGACAACACCATATATCCTTTGAGAGAATAAAGGCATAGCCTCATGAAAATATTTACTCCATATACGACAAATAGATGTTGGCCATCATGCATGCCTTGGCCAAATTCCGACAATACCTGGAAGGCAACAAGTTTTAGGTGAAAATTGACCACAATAGTCTAAGACACTTCCTTACCCAAAAGGATCTAAATGAAATGGAACAAAAGTGGGTAAGAAAGATCCAAGATTATGATTTTGATATTAAATATGTGAAAGGAAATAATAACATTGTAGCAAATGCATTATCTCGAAGACCTTGTTTTTCTCTTATGGACATTGCTAAAAATTGGAAAGACATGCTACTAGTTGAATATGCCAAAGATAAGTTTGCTTGTGATGTATTAGATGGACTCATGGGAGATGGTAACTACAGAATTTTGAATGGGATGATATATTATAATGGCAGAATTTATTTGGTTTGAGGTTCAAAGCTTAAGTACAAAGTTTTGCAGGAAGCACATGATTCCCCACTAGCAGATCATCCAGAGATCTTCAAAACCTATAGGAAACTAAGGAAAAGGTTCTATTGGAAGGGGATGAAGGAATATGTTCAGAAGTATGTGAATGAATTTAAGGTATTTTAGGAAAACAAATCATAACTTACACACCCCGCTGGTTTATTACAACCATTGCCCATTCCGGAGCAAAAATGGGGCAATATATCGATGGATTTCATCATCGGTTTGCCCAAATATTTGGGAAAGGATTGCATATATGTGGTAGTGGATATATTGACTAAGTTTGCTCATTTATTTTCTATTACATCCTATTTTAGTGCTGCACAAGTGGCTGATCTTTTTTTCAAAGAAATCTTCAGATTGCATGGGCTCCCCAAGAGCATTGTGAGTGATAGAGATGGTAGATTCATGAGTGAGTTTTGGAAAGAACTCATATTAGTGGGTACCACAACAGACAGCTTGACTCCATAAATCAATCCTTTCCAATATGCAAGAGAAATCAAATATCTAACACTAAAGGATCAGACCTCGTACCTTATTCCGGACGGTTGAAGTAGATCCCCGTTGAGCTTTCCAACTTCAGCTTAAATCGATGAATCACTTCCTCAACAACAAGTAAACAAGACAAGCATACTATATATTGGTGTTAGATATACTCTAGCATATATAATCAACAATGTATAAGCATTTGAAATCATCCATGGATAAAATATTCATTCAAACATACATGATTGGACATGAAAAGATATTTCTATTAATATAAAATCAGAGATTACAATGAATACAACCTTTGTCAACACGTCTGCGAATCGGAGAAACTAAATCCCCCACTTGGGCCTCCACCACCTCAATCCTCCATCTCTTGATAGCAAGCTCATAAGCAAAAGGCAAGCTTGGGAAGAACACCAAAGTGCTCCAAGGGACAAATGGATGCAGACTCAAGCACAAGTTCCGGCAATAATGGACTATAGTTTCTTTGCTCTCAATTCTCTTATGCCTTCAGTGTATCCAAAGAGTTCCTTATATAGATTTTCAATCGGGTAATGAAAGGTCGAATCCGAGCGATCTCAAGGAATATGGAAGGCCAGGAGACAAGTGAGTCAGATCCATGTCAAGGAAAACTCCAAAAGGATTTGGATTTTGTACACATCCCGATGTACGCGGTTTTAGGGGTCAAACCCACGTATATACGCGATAAGGGGTTTAAAAGTCACGTATATCAATTTTCACATGTTTATAGGGATGGTCTAGGAAAAATCAAAGGACAAAAAATGGTCCAAGGGGTCTAAGGAGTCTGTAGAGGGATAGGGGAAGGCCATACAAGTGTGATTCACTTGGTGTGGTAAAATCAGCTATAACAGATGCCCCCTAATGTGTGAGGTCAGAGGGGTCATACGATGGCTCAAATACATTATAAGTCCATCCCAGAAGTGGATTGATAAAGAATCCCAAATGGAAGACCAGCCACCCAATCAACATAGTACGATGATACAACTCTGCACATAACTACAAATACATATAGTAGTCCTAGATACATAAGAGTACAATGGCCATGAATAGGCATGATACAAAATATCACATAAGTGGTCATCGCCACGTACAATATACATAGATCAGAATCTCCATGATGAAGATATACAAAGGATCATGATCTCCATAATTGCTGAAGATATATAATGCATCAAGATCTCCATAATAGCTGGAAATGTCTAACATATACTTAAAGTCACGAGAGCTGAAATCTCATGATCATTGGCACGATCAAGGAGGTAGCATATAAGAGATGCCACCAATCTGGAAGGTCTTCTACACAAACTCCTACAAGTACAAGTCCTACTATGTGAATATAGGTGTTGAGGTTGAACATAGTAGTCCATCGTCTGATTACCGGTCATTGATGTATACCGTTAACAGACATGAGATTACCCACCGATAATGATAATGGGAATCAAGGTACTAGAGTGCAAACTAACAAGTGTGAATAAATGTGTCGAGGTCAAACACTTAAGAGGATCCATTGATCAGGGGACATTGATGTATTCCCAAAAATTGTCGATGGCAAGAGAACCCACCATTGATGACTGCAAGTCTAAAGGCACTCAAAAATGACTCTAGATTCCAATCCCAGAATAAATGATCTAAAGTCAATGGGATAAAATCCGCTGGAAGGAGGGCATTAAGGCATCCCCCATCATCCAACACGAGGTACTCAGCAAAGCTGTATAATGTGGAAGGACTCGATCATAAGGTGCACGAACCAGTAACTGTACCGGGAATGGCCGACATGCAAAGTCAAGATAACTGAGGAATGGCCGACTCAGGTTTTAACTTCCTTCGAACAAGAGCATAACAACAAATGTTGACTGAATAAAGGCAACATAGACTCGATATACAAAACTGGGACATCTCTGCGACACAAGAGGCATCAACAGAGGCTCCATGGGGACTGGAAGCTTAACCAATCAATGGAGATAAACTCAGATAAAATGAGTACAGCTCCTAAAGTGAAACTATAAACCAAACCAATGGATGTGATATACAGTGCTCTGTTCGAAGGCGACACGACCCGACAACTACCAAAAGATAACATCTTTCCTTGTCAAGAATTTTGGTTTTTTGATTTTTTTTGAAAATTTTCAAATATTTAAAAAGCTTGAAAAAGAATAAAACTACTTTATAGTTACAAAATAGGAGGGGACGAGTGTCATAATGAGAAAACAAACTAGTTCCAAGCAGTGGAACATACCTATGCTCAATGCAAGAATCCATGTGTAGGATAGCGACACTCGGGGGAAAGTCCCCTCCCGGTAAAAATAGGGGATCAAGCTGCAAAGGATATATAAAATGGCTCTGCATGGCTGGACATGAGACAAGTTCAGGCTATATGGCTGAAACTTAATGTCAGGGAAGCTAGCGTAAGGCTTAATAAGGCAGAAAAAGCTCATGATAATGCAATTACAACTTGACATAAGGAAGTCCTGAGGGAAATAGGCCAGTAAAATATCAAGAGGAGTATGAGGCTCTTGCGAAATGTCATGGAAATACTATACAACAGACTCCCACACCCTAAGGGACAAAATGTTGGTATGGGCACCAAATGTAAGTAAGGCGTTAACTAGGGTACCCATGTAAGGTCAAGCTCTACCACTCATATCATGCCACTTCTAAAACAACAAGAAGGTTATGTGACATAATAGAGTGGGTTCGTACCTAAGGCTATAATGAAATGGTCATAAGGTCATGCAAAATGCAATTGATTATGAAACCTAACCTATATGCCAGTTTAGACATGATACCTGAAATCGGCACGAACGAGTGAATCCAATGACTGAAAAGACGCTCAAAAAGGTCTCCTACATCATAAATTAGTCCAAAAACGGTCCTAAAGGATTAGAAATGGTCCAAACTATAGAAAAGGGGGTAAAAATTTTCAAAAATTTCAAAAATTTCTATAAATAGTAAAAAAATTCAAAACATTATAAAACATTTGAAATTTTTACCCAATTGAGCTCAGAACTTCAACAGCGAATTCCAGGAGATCTAGCCGGTGGATTCCACTACCGTTTTTTCCAGGTACTTACCCATGCTCTACTCTTTCATTTTGATGCAAATTTTGTCAAATTCCATGGTGTATTTAGGATTCTAGGCCAGTCTAAGATTTGCGCCACGGCCCACGCAGAAATCCAAGGTTTTCTGCGTATAGGGTTGGATATACACGGAAAACGCCCTCAAATTCGCGTACATACGCGACTGTTTAGCAAACAGTCACGTATGTGGCCATGCTCAATGATTTTTAACTGTTCTAATGGATCAAACTCAAATTTTATGTGTAGGATGGTCCTAGAATGGAGAGAACGTGAACATGGTGATGTAGAAGAGGCAGTAAGGGCAAATTTAATGGTTCAACAAGTGTTACGTGCATGCAGGCTTTACAAATTTTGGTGTCTTGGTGGCTTAAGAGCCAAACCAAGGCTATTGTAGATGTTAGTGGACTACTGGGATCCAGACTCAAAGTTGTTGTAGATAGACGGTATGTCCCTCACCATAGAAGTGGAGGACATATATTTTATTGTTGGACTTTCTCGACAGGGGAAGTGGTGAACCTATGTTCTCGCAGGCCCGGAGGTGGCATGACTATAGATGAGTACATTGCGGTGTACTGCTATCCGGACATGGAGAAGGTGGGGAGTCATATCCAAACTAAATCCATACAGGTGCTGGGCCTAAAGGCCATCCTACTAACACTGGGCAGGATAGCAGGCTTAGCTTCACTCCACCGGGCCTCGTAGCCGCTGATGTTCTATGCAATGGAGTGCATGAGACCCACTGTGTACGATTGGAGCACCGGGCTACTGGGAAACATGAAACACCAGCTCAGTGAGTGCAAGATGGGGAGAGTGTGAAACTTCGGTTTCAGCAGCATACTGAGCACGTTTTTCTTTGAGCGTGTTCTGGGATTGAGTCCTAGAGTTGACATTCCTCTCCACGGGGTTCAAGATCTGACCCAATGGTGTTGGACGGATGCGATGTGTAGACTGGGTGGAGGTATGGTGTCCAACCCCTATCCAACTGATTTCTTTCCATGGTGGCGACGACAGATAATTTCCATCGATGACTACCCCTATGCGGGGATAGATTTTTGGGGAGAGCCAAACATACCACTACCACTAGGATCGACATACGGTGACATTGGTAACGAATCTCGACCCTCTTTTTGAAAATTTTAAGTTATTAATTTTTTTTGTGTTTTCTAATTATGTGGAATCAAAAGACATGTTTTTGGGTGACAATACATAGTGACATCTACCATATGCATGCAAATGTGGGACCATGGTGGCCTGAAGGCTTCCTTCATCATAGACGGAGGGGAAGAGGGGACGATATCACGGGTGTGGATGTGGAGCGGATGCTCCAAAGCATTCATACCAACTTCATGAGACTGACACATAGAGTACCCATGGCGCAAGTCGAGGACTTGCCTGAGGCCATGCAGCGCCAGGTGGTGGGTGTACCACGAGCATGGGTGCGGCTATTTTGATGGCTAGCTAGAGATGTAGTGACATTCCATGATCACAACCCCTCTCCTCCTCCACAGGCTTAGATACTTGGGAGTGATACATTTTGTACTACCGTGTATTTATATTTTGGTGGCTCGAGAGCCCCATTTTTGTATTATGAGACTATGTATTACCACATTTTGGATGTTTATAAAAACTTTTATGAAGATCAATTTATTTATTTACATTTGTAAAAAATTATGTTTGTGATGAGCTTATTCTGTATGAAACAAATTCCAATCTAACACGTAGTTAGCATATGAGTCAGCAACTTAATTATTAATTCTTGGAACATGTATGTATGTTATATTGTCAAATTGCCGTTCTAATGATCTCACACGTAAGAATATTCTTAATAATGTCGGATCTCTAGCATGGTACAAACCATGAAGTTGTGACACTAATAACTCCGAATCAAGTCATACCTCAAGAGAGAGAACACCATGTGAAATGGCATCCCACAGAAGTTCAATAACGGCACTATTCTCGGCAACATTGTTTGAATATGGCCGTAAACATACGCCTCCTGAAGACAATACCTGACCCATAGGAGTATAAATCACCCAAGCAGCAGAGGCTGAGTGTTGAGTGTGATGGCTCACACCGTCCGCGAATCCTATGAAGGTGGAAGATTCCATTGACATCTGCCAAAAGAAATGGAAACTAATCACAAACTCGATCACCATAAGAAAAAAAAAAACCTACCTATGCAAAAT
Source organism: Pseudotsuga menziesii (assembly GCA_001517045.1). Classification (NCBI taxonomy): domain Eukaryota; kingdom Viridiplantae; phylum Streptophyta; class Pinopsida; order Pinales; family Pinaceae; genus Pseudotsuga; species Pseudotsuga menziesii. Next base: position 609,162 of record LPNX010937520.1, read on the forward strand.
TGTACAATCATATACAATAACCAGCCTTGGCTGAAAATCATGCATAGTACTTTTTGAGATAGATCTCATTTTTAAGCTCTGCCAAGGTCGTTTCCTCATAATCCACTAACTCATAAGCGCCCTTCTCTAACACACGTTTAACAACGTAAGGACCACACCACATGGGGTTAAAATTTCCTTCCCCCAAGGGTTCTTTTGGTTGATCCCACAAAAGGACCAAGTCTCCCTCACTAAACCTCCTTGGATAGACAGACTTATCATGATGGAACTTAACGCGATGCTTATTCACTTCTAGAGCCACCAAGGAATCTCGACACTGCTCATCAAGTTTCTCTAGGTGGACCAAACGCTCCTCCAATGGGGAAGTGTCTAGTAAGAGCTTTATGGCTAGATTCAAAGAAGGAATCTCACACTCAACCGACAATACCGACTCCACTCCATGTACAAGTTGATATGGAGAAAAACCCGTGGCAGTCTTAACAGTGGTTCTATAAGCCCACAAAGCAGGATATAACCGTAATGTGCCAATTATTCTTGCTTTGTGCGATGGTTCATTGGAGAATGGATTTGAGTGATTTGTTCACTGCTTCTACCTGTCCATTCACTTGAGGGTAGTAAGAGGAGGAATGCTCTTGTTTATACCCTAACTTTGATGCCAGCTCTTCCATCATACGATTCTGAAAGTGCGAGCCATGGTCAGTGACAAGCTCTTCTGGAATACCGAACCGAGTAATAATTTGGTTGAATACAAAGTGTGCGGCTATTTCACCATTGGATTTAACTGTAGGCATAGCCTCAACCCATTTCATGAAGTATTCAATAGCCACTATGATATGATGATGCCCCCCAGCTGAAGCTGGGTTGCAATCCATAAAATCAAGCCCCCACTTAGTGAAGGGACCGGTGGTGATGATGGGATGTAACGGGGCAGGTTTTGAGCGCATATTACGTGCAAACACCTAGCAAGGATGGCACCTCCTGATCGTATCTACACAATCCTTAAAGATCAACGGCTGTAAATAACCCGCTCTTAAGATTTTTTGGGCTGTAGAAAGCCCAGATAAATGACCACCACACGCCCCTCTGTGGCAATCATTCAGCACAAGCTTAACCTCCTTGTGAGTTAAACAACAACATAAAATGGAATCTACCCCATGGCAGTACAAAGTGTTATCCACTATGAGGTAATTCTTGGATATGTGACGTAATCGTCGTCATTCATCCCGTGAGAGGTGAGTAGGGACCTTCAATGTTTGTAAATATATAATAATATCCCCATACCATGGGTCTAAAGTTGAGATTAAGAAGATGTGCTCATCGATAAACGTATCTTCACAAACCAACTCCTCGGCTTTGCTTGGGAAATCTGATATAAGCTCCACAAAAATTAACAATTTCTTCGATTTTGCCGAAACAAACTCGAGATTGAATTCTTGCAAGATGACAATCCATTTATTATATTTTCCCCCAATCATCCTTCGAGTGAGGATGAATTGAAATGGATTGACATGGGCTACAACCAAGGTCTAGCAAAGGAGAATATAATGTCTCAACCGTTGAACCGCATGTACGGTAGCTAAGTAAAGCTTCTCAACATGGGAATAACGGATCTTCGCATCAATAAGATTCCGGCTGAGATAGTATATGACATGCTCTTGGAGCTCCTCATCCTCTTGAACCAAAACCATACCAATCATCTCCATAGACGCAGCCACATAAAGTAGAAAATCACGGCTATAGTCTGGGGGACTAATCACCGGGGCCGATGCTAGGGCTTGCTTGAGCACATCAAAGGACTCCTGGCCTCGCTTGTCCCAACAAAAGGTGGTGTCCTTCTTCAAAAAATGCATAAAGCCTCTAGTCAAATTGGAAAAATTGACAACGAATCTCTGTAAAAAGTTTGTCATGCCTTGCAAACATTGAATATGTCAAATGTTTTTCGGGGGAGATAACTGAAGTATTGCCTCAACCTTCAAAGGGTCGACTCTTATACCCTCTTTAGAAACAATGAATCCTAATAAGCAACCAGACTTCACACAAAATATGCACTTGTGAGGATTTAACCTGACCAAATAATGGCGGCACCTTTCGAATACTAATCTCAAATGATAGGAATGATGCATTCTCATACGAGAATGAGCAGCAAGGTCATCCAAAAACACTTTGATAATTGATTTGAGATCGTGGAAGATCAAGGTCATAGCCCGTTGAAAAGTAGCTCCAGTGTTATTAAGGCCAAAAGGAATTTTTCGATATGCAAAGGTTCCCCAAGGACAAATAAATGCAGGCTTATGTTGGTCCTCAAGTTTAATTTGTATCTGATTGTATCCAGAAAATCCATCCATAAAGGAAAAAACATTGCTACCCACACACTCATCCAAAATCTAATCAATAAATGGTGTGGGGAAATTGTCCTTAGGACAGGCACGATTCAAATCATGGAAATCAGTACATATGCGGATCGCTCCCTGCTTCTTATCAACCGAAATGGGATTTGAAACCCACTCCATCAAGGGAACGAGATAGATAAAACCGACTTTCAACAGTTTTTCTATCTCTGCCTTAATTGTAGGTGCTTTCCTAGGATTCACTGCATGCAAGCATTGTCGAATAGGCTTAGCATTGGGATAAGTCTTAATTTCATGTTCAACAATGCGAGGGTCAATACCTGGCATTTCATCATAAGACCAAGCAAAGATATCACAAAATTCTTTAAATAGCTCGATGTATTCTTGAATCTCAGCATGGGAACATTCTACCCCAATATAGACATTCTCTATCCTACCAGGATCGTGAGAGATATTGATAGGAACGGTAGCAGATATATTTGCCATGTTCCCATCAGCCATCGGACCAGGAGAGCTTAATGGAACCATGGGACTACCAATTCTCTCACTAAGAACCTCCCTAAAGTCCTCATGCTCTAAGCAGTCAAGCTCAGGAAGAAAATAAGATCTATGATGCAACTCTTCCCAAGGTGGCTCAACCCCTGACATGGCCTCAATAATCGTTTTGTATAAAGGAAAAACACAATCAAGGCAGTCATACACGTGAGAAGACTAAACTGCCCATGCATGCAGCACATATGGGTCCTCCTCCTCCGTCTGCGAAGAGGAAGGACTAGGATCTGCAACACACCCAATCTTAGCTTGATAAGCTACCATAGTTGTAGGCAACGACACTTCCATCACGATGGGCTCACTCGAAGTATTCGATGTAGGAAGAATCCAAGGATCTTCCATATGACTTGTGCGAAAAGGCATCGATATCACAAATGTTAAAGCCTCACCGGAAATAGACCCTATCATAATGACAGGTGCAGGACAACCAAAGCTTCCCATGAGGGATGGATACATGCCCACACCCACACTCCCAGTTGTCGACTGAGAGTGCTCTACAATCAGGATCAAAGCTCCTGAAGATGCGGTAACTGACGGATTCTTGAATGATGTTTGATCAATCGTAACTATCTTCCCATTAAATAGAAAGCATACAACGTGAAATAGTGAAGAAGATACGGCTTGCATACTATACATCCAATTCCTACCCAGCAAGAGATTGTAGTCAAGGGGTGCATCAACCACCTCGACCTCTATCGCAACAGTCTTCCCTCCCAAACGGACCTTAAGGGAAGGAAGGATCTCGTGTGGCCTAAACAATCTCCCATCAAATGTAGTTAATATGGTAACTGATTTAGACAACTCAGGGGAACTTAAACCCTTCCAACACGATAAAGACATCACAGAAGCAGCAACACCTTCGTCAATCACAGTGAGCTTAAGGGTCATGTTAAGACATTCTACATGAATCAAAAGAGACACATAGTAAGGAAAGTGAGGCTGAAGTCTTGTAGTTTCAATTTTAATCACGGAGGAAGAATTATCATCATTCACACCAAGGGTAGAAATAAAAGCCTTCCTTTGTGAAGGACAACTCTGAAGTACTTCTAGTGCAGACATCGCACAAGGAGTGTGGCCCAAATCCTCGACAACAGAATAGTTTTGGGCGGTTCGGGCATTAGGATTGTGCCCCAAACGCTTAAGGACTCCCTTAGGAATGCGAGGTGCAACTTCAGGTTTATCCACAGGTTTTTCAATATGCAAAGGAGTTCCTAGTGGATCAGGTTCCTTTCCTGGGTTGGGTTGTGACGAACCATAGTCCTTCACACGGGGCACAACCTTCGTAGCATGCACCATGTTAATGCAACCATGACCACTACCCTCCAGTAGATCTTGATCACCACCAAAATGATCATGGGTCCTCGAGTTCGTGTTTTGATTGTGAGGCAAAGGGTTAGTCAGCACAGTTGGGCCCTGCGCTAAACATCTCGAGGCTTCATTGATACGAGGGCACAAGTAAGTGAGGTGATCGTCCCTACACAACTTGCAAGGAAATTTAACCTTACATTTAGATTGCTTGTCCCCCCCAGCATTACGGGCGTTCTTGTCATTAGTATTAGCATTTTCATTCCTATTCCCACCCTTATGATTGTTCTTACCCTTATTTTTATTCCTTCCGGGTTGTTGGTTACCCTTCTGGTCTGACGATTGCACCGAAAGAACACTTGCCGTTTGGGTGGGTTGAGACGAAGCCATGGCTTGTCCTGAAGCAGATTGGTTAATTGAAAATTGACTGACCTATTTCATAACCAAATCCACAGGTTTATCACTTGCACAACCAACAATGCCATCGACATGTGCTCCAGGTTTAACTTTGGGGTCGAAACTAGAATGCGGAGCATTAGGAATGATCTCATATAACAAACCGGATTGAGCATAAATCAAATCCAGTTCCTGTGCCCTAAAAATGGCTTGTTCCTCATTTTGCACTTCGGATATAGAAACATCCTTCACTATATAAGGAAATAACGACTTAAGGAACCATTCAAGGAGAAATTCCAGCGGTATAAAGGCTTTAATCAACCTCTTTCGTCTATGCCACTCTTGGATATGGTCCGATATATGTGTGGCTTTATCCTACTGAAATGTCGACAAGAGTTCTGTACCAATGTCGTAACACAATGGTAGCTGGAAGTGGTTAAGAAAAGTCATCGCTAGGTCATCGAACAAAGCAAATGCCCCCTAGGTAACACTATATACAATTTCGTGGTAGGCCGTGTAAGGGTGCGTTGAAACATCCTTAAACAGATCAAATCTTGGTGTAAGGAATTTGAAGAGCACCATAGGTGAAATGTAGTAACATGGTCACTCGGATCCTCTCCCGGTTTGCCCTTGAATTTGGGTATGTCCGAGGGAAGCCTAGTAGGGACAGCCGACCAAGCCGGGTCATGAGATACAGGATCATTCGTCAATCTCGACAAGTCAAGAAGATTTAGCGTTGCTAGGAAAGGGAGCCTAGGATGAGCAGGTCGGTGCATCGCTCCCTGATAGTTTTGATTCATATAGGTCTGATTACCATAACCACCATGGCCTTGACCATAGTGCCCTCCTCTTGTTTGACCCATGTAGGGTGGCATGGAAGCACCATAGTGTGGTGTACCTTGACTATTCAGGGCTACAAAGTCATAATTTGGAGAGTAAGCGGGTTGTTGATACCCATACCCATAAGGTGAAGAACCCTATTCATACTATGTCCCATAATAAGGTCCATAAGTCATCGCATGAGATGTCCCATGAGGCACTCTGTAAGTAGGAATATACGCTCCGAAAGTAGGAATATACATTTCGGAAGTAGGAATATACATTCCATAAGTAGGAATATACGCTCTGAAAGTAGTAACATGACCTCTAGAAGTATGAACACGACCTCCCGAAACAACGGGCGGTACTTGAACCTGAGACACAACTGATCGAGTAACAGCAGTACGGACATGACTCATAGCAACATTCTGGCCCAAAGGACCACGTGAATGAGGTGAAGGGTGAACGTTCGAAGAACTAGGGACAGAGGATGAAGGGACCTGTGAAATTATGTACGTGTTGTTCCCTATAGTCACTCATCTTGGATCTGGTATCCTAATAGGATCAATAACCCTAGGCCAAGCAGGAATATGTGATGTAGCTTCCACCGCCGGGATGGAAGGTGTAATGTGACTTGTGCTCCCAAACCTCTCCACATGGTAAGGAATGAGAGTGCCCCTATGCGTAGTGTTAGGCTCAAACTCAGGCTCGACATGAAATGCCAAATCATGTGTAGGAAAACCAGACATACCATAACTAGTGCTTGCGGGTTCAAAATGAGTCTCATCATCTTTCGGCATTTCATACCGGTGATGCGTCAATGGGGGATCAACACTAAAGTAAGTAGGTCTATCATGAAAAGTACCTATCTCAAAAATTACAGGACCTAACTCAGTCAAATCAGGTGAAGGATCATAGTTAGGAGTAAACTCCCCATCTTCCACTTGAATGGGAGAAGGTGGTTCAGGAATACCTTCTTCATGGTATCCCATCATGTGTGAATCAATGTGTGAAATTGTCCACCTGGACTGTCTATCTCTCTCTCCCAAAGGAGGAGGAGATGTAGAAGGCAGAAGTCCTGCTAAATGATGAGAACAGTTAGGCACCGTACCCGAATCCACAATGACTCAAAAAATGTAAAAAGACTCTCTAAATACGCAAACCCTAGGAAAGCTAACATGCACAGAGAATACACCAATAAAATCTAAATCCAAACACAAGCAATCAAGGGTAGGATAAATGAGCTCCCGAATGAAGCAGGTATGTCTCACCTAGGAGAGGCTTGAGACTCCCATATACAACAAGCGGAGGTACATAACCAATTATTGTGGCCCTCAGCTTCAACACGTAAAGCGACTGTGCTGTCCAACCCCAACCTGGCCAGGACACCCGCAGAATAACCCCTGTAGAGTACCCCCTCGATATCCTAGGTAAGGAAACTAAGGTCACCTCAATATAATCAATGCTCGGGCAGACAGTCGCAGGCGGGATTGACCATATGGGTAGGGTAGTAAAGCCCGAAACTCTTGAAAGGGCCCCCAGATACGAATACAATCCTGGAAATATCTTTGGTGCTACTCAGTTATGACTAGGGGTCATCCCAATCAATAACCAGTCACACTGCCTCGTGCTTAACTCTCTTTTGAGAGGAGGATCCTGAGAAACACTGGTTATACCAAGGAATTTCACACACTCACCTTGACAGACACATACATGTTGTTGTTTAGTGGTATTGGAGAATTTACTCACAATGAACTATTCCAAGACCCTAAAACCTAATCTTGTTGGAGAACCCTATCAAATAAAATAGTGTAGTTCATTTTAATTAAGTGTTGATTTTAATTGGATTTATTACTCAAAAGAGGTATATGGTCGTGCAACTAATGACATTATGACACAACATGAAGCAAAATGCACACCTAACAATCAATGCAAATGCATTGTGTCCATGAAAAACAGGGTATGCTATTGTGTGAAATGCACAATTTTCTTCAAATGATAAATGCAATCTTTCCTATATGAAATCCTGACTAATACTTCAAAGCAAATCTAGTGCAAGTACTATGCAAAATGCAAGATGCAATGCATAATGATAATCAAATATTTTTGGATTTTTTGAAATAAAAATGAGATACTAAAGCAAAATAATGGTTCTACAACCCCTAGACCCTGCAAGCACACTCAAGCAGCACTCAAGCAAAGTACTAAAGTAAAATAAATCTAATGCACTAATCCCAAAACAAAAAATCGAAAATGCAATGACAAGAACATTCTTCAAAAAATAAATTTTACCCTAAAAAAAAACGTCTCTGGTCAGAAACAGAGGTGTATACAGACTCTAGCAGTATCAAAGGAGACTCAACAATCATCCAAATTCACCCAGCAATAATCAATCTTCCTCTAGAAGGAAAAACTAAGGGCATACACGACTGTTCGCAGTAAACCCGCGTGTGTACGCGGATATAGCAGTGAAACCCGTGTATATACGCGACTGTGAGTTAAAAACTCACGTACAGGAAGAAAGGTGCATAAAAATAAAGGCAAATAGACAAGCTGAGACAAACTTCACACCAATCAGACACTACCAGGAAAACATTCCCCCAGACCCAACACAGAACCAGAGAAAAAAGATCAATTCAAAGTCATTGAATGCCAATAGAAAACCCCCAAAGGACAACTACTAGGAACTCCCCAGCGGAGTCGCCAATTCTGTTATGGAGAGAAATTCCTATGGCTTGGGGTACCACAACAGACATATTGACTCCAGAAATAAATCCTTTCCAATATGCAAGAGAAATCAAATATCTAACACTAAAGGATCAGACCTAATACCTTATTCTGGACGGTTGAAGTAGATCCCGGTTGAGCTTCCCAACTTCAGCTTGAATTGATAAATCACTTCCTCAACAACAAGTAAACAAGACAAGCATACTATATATTGGTGTTAGATCTACTCTAGCATATATAATCAACAACGTATAAGCATTTGAAATCATCCATGGATAAAATATTCATTCAAACATACATTATTGGACAGGAAAAGATATTTCTATTAATATAAAATCAGAGATTACAATTAATATAACCCCTGTCGGCACATCTGCAAATCAGAGAAAATGAATCCCCCACTTGGGCCTCCACCACCTCAATCCTCCATCTCTCGATAGCAAGCTCACAAGCAAAAGGCAAGCTTGGGAAGAACACCAAAGTGCTCCAAGGGACAAAGGGATGCAGACTCAAGGACAAGTTCTGGCAACAATGGACTATAGTTTCTTTGCTCTCAATTCTCTTATGCCTTCAATGTATCCAAAGATTTCCTTATATAGATTTTCAATCGGGTAATGAAAGGTCGAATCCAAGTGATCTCAAGGCATATGGAAGGCCAAGAGACAAGTGAGTCGGATCCATGTCAAGGAAAACTCCAAAAGGATTTGGATTTTGTACACATCCCGATGTACGCAGTTTTAGGGGTCAAACCCGCATATATACGCCATAAGGGGTTTAAAAGTCATGTATAGCAATTTTCACATGTTTATAGGGATGGTCTAGGAAACATCAAAGGACAAAAAATGGTCCAAGGGGTCTAAGGAGTCTGCAAAGGGACAGGGGAAGGCCATACAAGTGTGATTCACCTGGTGTGGTAAAATCAGCTATAACAGTGGGCACTCAATTGACCCCAAGTACAAGATACCATCCAAAAACCTATGGACAAACATATAGGGTGAATAAATGGTTGGAAGGGTACCTCCGAAACTATGTGGGAGAACAACAAAAAATATTGGACAAAATGGATACACTTGGGTGAGTTTTTCTACAACACCACCTTTCACATGTCAATAGGGATGTCTCCTTTCAGAGAATTATATGGTTAACTTACATTTTCTAATATGATATTTGGTGATATTAGATCTCCAAAAGCTAAATATTGGGTGGAAGAAAGCCAAGAAATTTTAAAGCTTTTAAAAGACAATTTGCAGGTTGCCCAAAATCAGCAAAAACAATATGCCGATAAACATAGAGAGCAAAGGACCTTTAAGGTTGATGATTTAGTGTATATGAGGTTTCAGCCATACAAACAAACATGCCTCAAAAGAAATGAAGCAGAAAAGATAAAGCCAAGATACTATGGGCCCTACAAGGTAAACTGGAAAATTGGAGAAGTGGCATATGAGTTGGAACTTCCAAAAGGGAGTAACATTCATAATGTATTTCATGTTTCTTGTCTCAAGAAATATATTGGTCAGCAAATTTTTATTTCAAATAAACTCCCTCCTTTGGATGATGAAGGACAACTCACACTCATTCTAGAAAAAGTTTTGAAGACAAGGGAGAGAAGATTGAGGAGCAGAACAATCAAAGAATACTTGGTGAAATGGAAGGACCTACCAAGTGAATATGCCACATGGGAAGAGGAGAATATTTTTCAGCATCCAAAATCTAAAATTTCTTGAGGACAAGCAATATTGGGTGGGGAGGACTGTAATGTCCCCATTCAAATAATTGCATAGCGGAAAAATTCCATCAATCCTACTAGTTCCCTAGGTTGGGTGGAAACATTGGGAAGTTAATAAGGGAGCTAATAAATGGTGTTTATACAATAGAAGGAATAAATATTTATTTAATGGAGTTAATTAAATTAATGCAAGTGAAAAATGAAATGGTTATGGAGAATGGAGACACATGGAGGCTATGGGGCCCACTCAAGCTAGAATTCCTATGTTAAATGGCATCCTCCTCTTGTAATTTCGAATCTATGGGAATATTAATGTTTTGGGATGGATTATGAGGTTAATATACTTTTCCATATACTTCATAGGTATAATTTGAGATGAATTGTAACTTACATGGGAGAGGAAGAGCCAAATGGGAGTTTCATGGACACTTGGCTAGATTCCCCTTACATTTATGACATCTATGACACCAATGATGGAGATTCTATGACATTTATGACACAAGTCATATATCAAGGCTGAAACACTGACATACTGACATGTCAGGCCTGAATAGAGCATCTTAGAGGTCGAATTTGGGATTTGGAGAAGGCCAAGAGGCTCCTACTCAATCAAATTTGGGAGAAGAGGGAAGGTGAAGAGAGAGGCCACATGGAATAGCATGAGCATCCACACCAATTCAAATTGGATTTGGTTTATGGATGGATTTGGAACCTTATAATACCAATAATTTTTATAAAATACATGGATCATCCATGAGAAGAACCTTTTTGATCATTTGTGAAATTTGTTATTGTGAAGAGAGATAGCTAGTGGGAGACTAGTTCATGCCTTAGCCAATTTCGTGGGTGAAAGATTCCCATCCTAGTTGGTGTTTAGAGATTCCACTCAGGTATTTCAAGGATATTCAATGGATTCATAATTTATAGGTGCAATTTCAGCTTGTTCTTCCTTTCATCTCAAGTTTTCTCACCATATTTCAGCTCTCTGGAGTGATGCGCACTTGGTGATCTATTCATCTCTTTGAGGGAGCTTCTATTGCTCCAGTATTTGTTATAATAATTTAAATTATCTGTTATTTAATTGCAGAAATATCTCAGGTCTAAATTCCAATAATTCTCATGTATTATTGCTCAATAATGAAGAAACGGTGCCATTTCCTCACTACCTTGTTGTAAACTCTATTAATCTTGATGGATTTGAATGGATGTATAAAATATTGATGATTTATGAATGAATGGACTGTAATTAAAGTATATTATGGGTTTCATTTTCAGTAACTGAGAATTTTTTTCCATTGGGTCGAATTTCATAGCATTTGGGGCAAACTACACCTCATTTCCCCAAGGGTCCAAAACTAGTTTTTTATATCTGATTGAAAGAAGTGATAACATCCATGGGAGGTCAATCGGTTATGAATATGAGTCTTTTACAATGTATTATACACATACCCTACTTAAATTTAATAATTATATTGGTTTTCTGCATATTTGGGAATCCATTTCTACCACTTACCCTGGGGGGATTTGAACCCAAAATTGCTAGTAAAATCATTTATCTTGTTTAGAATTTAGTACAGAGTTGCAGACCTGATTGGAGGGCCATAATACATCCCTCAAAATAATAATTAAGTTATTATATCATTCATACACCTTCTCTGAATATTTGGGAGAAATTGGGCTGATTTGGAGACCAAGACACTAAAACTAGTCAAGAGCCAAAATTGTGAAAAAATTGGAAAATTGGGCATTTTGGTAAAAAATTAAAAAAGGGACATTACAGAACATATTCTATTTTGAAATTATTAATATTAAAATATATAGTTGGGTGTGTTGAGGTAGTACACTAAAGATATCGACGACTAAAGTATTCACTTGAGACAGTAAGGAGGTTAAAAAGGTGTTAGGAGGGAAACCATGCTATGACCCTATTAAACATTTAAGTCCCTAAAGTTACATTATGTCATAAATTGATCCTAATTTCCCTTTTCATTAACTTAATCTTGTTAAATGATATGATGGGGATTGAGTGTGATTAAGGAAATGTTTTAGTTTTAATTAAAGAGAGAGAGAAAAGTGTGGCTCATGGGAGATGTTAGTATTTATAATCCTCCCTTGTCGAGATATAGTGTATTAGATAATTTGCCTAAATTAGGAGTCATTTTCTAGAATTTTGTGCCACTAGTGCCCTTGGTTCCACTAGTGTACCCCATTGGTGCCATCAGTGTGCCATTTGGTGCCATCGATGCCAATCCCTACACTTTAGGAGCCACTTTAAGTGCCACAACCAACCTCCATCAGTTGGTTATAGTTGGTAGGTAGTTATGCTAAGTTAAGCTCCAGTTACATTCAGTTATATGTCCTTATGTTTAGTTAGTGCCAGTATTGCATGACTACATGGGAGTAGGTGCCATTTCTCACCTACCTCATCAGTTTAACTAGTTTAGCTTATTAATAGACTAAATTAGACATGTAGAGTTATACTAGTGGTCTTCGATAGTGATTTAGACACTTCTAGTTAGCCATTCAGTTAGTATTGAGTTCGTAGATTCAAATATTATCCACATGATTTGAATTCTCCTTATTGTAACATCGTTGTATACTGTTGTAATTTACTGATCATCTCTTATCAATTTTATCTGAAAATTGTCTTATTTAGTGTACATTGTTCATTTCATTATACTGCACAATTATACCTTTCAATTGCACTCATTGCATGTAGATCAATGGTTCAATAATTCAAACATGATATCAGATCCTTGTTCAAGCTAGTAGCAAGTCTATCTGATCTCCATTGTACACCAGAAGCAGCAGGGATTCCACATACATACTGCAATATTTTCCTTGCTAACTCTGGATTCATCCAAAGAAGTCTCTGCAGGTGTGACAGGCCCTGATAAAGTGTACATGTCGATATGGAAGGCTTGATTCTGACATGATTGTGAATTGATTATATTTTTGTAGTGTTACCTAGAGGTACTCTGTAGCTTGATTGAAGAATTTATTGTTCAGAAGGAAAATTGATGGATTCTACAACTCTTGTACCTTATCCTTACACCATTCAACTATGTTGATTGGAGGGCACATATGCAGGTCTCCTTACGAAATCTTAGCATGTTTAGGATGACTATGGGAAGAGAGACAGAGACTCATCACCCTGCTGAGAAAATAAGTTCTTGAATCGGATGGATGAAGCATTTGGTTTCCTTTGTACTCACATATCCTGGGATCTCCTCTTTCATCTTGAGGGATTGAAGACTCCTAAAGAAGCTTTGGAGAAGCTTGAATTCTTATTTGAAAAGCAATATGAGCTTTGAGGGAACATATTGGAGAATGAGCTAATTGCATTGCAGCTCATCAGTTTCAAAACTATCCAGCAATTTTTCACAAAATTTAAGTCACTAGCACTGCAGTGTAAGCAATGCGGAATAGAGAGGAAAGATGAGAAACCGGTTCTATCAGTATTGAGCAAGCTTGGATCAGAGTACTTTTCCTTTTTCTCTACCTTCCATTCCAGACGAGCTTCCATCCCCAATTGGAAGATTCCTTCACTAGATGGATTTGTTGAGTCTTTAATATAAGAGCAGGATAAGTTGGTTCAAATGGGAGTGATCCAAACTTCCAAGAATCAAGCTATTACGATGTCAGACTCAACCAATGTGAAAGATAAATGGAAGCATAAGGGAAAGGAACCCAAATCCTCTGATTTGAATCCAAAAAAGAATCAAAAGTATTCTAAAGGAGCCTCAGGCTCCAAGAAAGAGAAAAAGTTTGAAAAGGCTAAGTGTCCTTATTGTAAGAGAGGATTTCATCCTGAAATCTAGTGCATGAAAAAGTAAATCGACCAACTATCATCTCTCCTTAAACATAACAACATTTCCCTTCCACAAGGAACAAATAAGTCTTAAGCTAGACCACCAACAGAATATCATGATAGATGCCATGCCGAAATCTTACTTGATAGATTCTAGAGCATCCAAACACATGGTTTCCTCCAAGGAATCCTTCTCCACTCTCACTCTATTAGAAGGACCTAGCATTCACATGGGATATGAATGCCAAATCCCAACAGCAGGAAGAGGTTCAGTTAAAATCCAGCATGGTGAGTTCAATAATGTTCTCTATGTGCCCTCTCTTTCAACTAATTTGTTGTCTATTTATCATATGAGCCATACAGAAACTCCCAAGAGAGTTAAATTTGAATCTGAATCAGTTTAAATCACAAAAAAATATACTAGAAATCTCATAGCGAAAGGGTTTGCTAACCATGCCTCAAAGGCTTATCAGTTCTCTCATTTTTTGCATGTTTCACATCCTAGAGTTATGATTGACTCATGTTAACAACACCAATAAGACATGGCATGAGATATTTGGGCATCTCAATTTCAAATATCTCTAGCAACTCCACAATGAAAAAATGGTTGAAGGCTTGCCTCTCATCCAAACATCAGATGGAGTATGTCCTAGTTGCTTGGTAGGTAAGCTTCCAGAGAAGAGGTATGACTTTGGGAAGGAAACTAGGGCTGCCTATACACTTGATTTGATACACATTAATGTGTCAGGACCAATGCCTACAACATTAATTAATGGTTCCAAGTATTTCCTTACTTTTATTTATGACTGCTCTAGGTTCTGCTAGGTATATTTCATGAAACAGAAATTAGAAGTATTTGGAAATTTTAAATTTTTTAAAGCTTTTATTGAGAATAGTTTCAAGAAAAATATCAAGTCCATAAGATCAAATAATGGAGGTGAATACATTAAAATATATTTTCAGCATTTTTGTGAAACAGAGGGGATTCGAATGGAACACTTAGTTCCATACACCCCACAACAGAATGGTGTGGCTGAGAGGAAAAATAGATCATTGAAGGAGATGGAAACCTGTCTTCTCCAAGCCAAGAATATTCCTCCTTATCTTTGGGAAGAAGTTGTAAATTTTTCTTCATACATACAGAATAGGGTGCCTCATAAATCAGTGGTTGGGGCCACTCCATTTGAAGCACTGCAAGGGAATAATACTAATGTCTCTCACTTGAGATTTTTTGGTTCCAAAGCTTGGACCAAAATACCCGCTGTTAAGAGAAATGCCTTCAAATCCTAGAGTAGCGAATGCATACTGCTGGGATATGCTGAGAATGAAAAAGAATATAAGTTGATGGAACTTGTAACTAGGAAATGCTTCATTAAGCGTAGTGTTAGGTTTGAAGAAGATCAGTTGTATGATCTACCACCATCCAAAGCACAAGAAGGTATAACCACTCTTCCAATACCTTTTGAGGATGATGATTTGTCACATGGTTCATATTCAGATGAAAAGGAACAAGATTAGCATGATCATGGTATTGAGGTTGAACCTCATGAGATTCTAGATCCAGATCCAGCTCCCATCCCAAATCAGTGGCCTAAGCCTAAATGGGGTCAAAATCTAATTGTTGCAGCTGGGGATGATGTTGGGAATCCATAAGACAGAAGGAGAACAAGGTCCTAGTATCAGAATGAGCATGTTTCTCTTTCTCAAACAGATTCACTCTCTATAGATTGGTGCAATAAGGTTCCAGGAAAGTGCTACTTGATGATAGCGTATGATCAACCATTTGGACCACAGAAGAAGAAATTTGATCATTCCTTTCCTCCTCTAGAAAGAAGAAACACATACTACATCCATCAGATCAGAAGAACATTGATACGTTCACATCCATAGCTTTAGGATGGTGCTACACACAAGAACCATATTGGTGCATAGTGCTGCAAATTGCACTAGAGTTTTTGCAAGTTATTTCCCAAAGGTGAAGTTTTGTTCTCCTAAGAATAGCTTGTATTTCAAGTTTCTTCTTATTTTGAGGAGGCGTGAGGGGTTCCCATGAGGTTTTCCCCCATTTCCTCAGTTTATTAAGTAGCCTTTTAATTCTTTTAGATTGTAATGGGTGACTTTTGCCCTTGTTGTTAAGGCCCACAGTTGTCCAAGTTAGGATTAAGGGGAAGTGTTAGGATTTATAATCCTCCCTTGACCAGATATAGTCTATTAGATCATTTGCTTAACTTAGGGGTCATTTTCTAGAGTTTGGTGCCACCGGTTCCATTGGTGCAACCAATGTGCCCCATTGGTGCCATATGTGTGCCATTTGTTGCCACCGGTGCCAATCCCTACACTTTAGGAGCCACTCTGAGTGCCACCCCCAACATCCATCAGTTGGTTGTAGTTGGTAGGTAGTTATGTTGAGTTGAGCTCTAGTTACATTCAGTTATATGTCCTTCAGTTTAGTTTGTGCCAGTCTTGCATGACTGCATGTGAGTAGGTGACCATTTCTCAAGTACCTCATCAGTTTAACTAGTTTAATTGTTTGATAAACTGAATTAGACATGTGGAGTTAGACTAGTGGTATCCGATAGTGATTTAGACACTTCTAGTTAGCCAGTTAGTCAAGATTGAGTTGGTAGATTCGAATCTTATCCACATGATTTGAATTCTCCTTATTATACCATTGCTATATACTGCTCAAATTAATGAATATTAATGTTGTAATTTACTGATAATCTCTTATAGGTTTTATCTGAAAATTCTGTTGTTCAGTGTACATTGTTCATTCCATTCTACTACACAATTATACCTTTCAATTGCACTCATTTCCTGTATATCAATGGTTCAATAATTCAAACATGGTATCAGATCCTTGTTCAGGCTAGCAGCAAGTCTATTCAATCTCCATTGTACACCAGAAGCAGTTGGGTTTGCACATAAATCCTATAATATTTTCCTTGCTAACTCTAGATTTGTCCAGAAGCAGTTGTCTCTTGGGATCTCCTCTTTCATATTGAGGGATTGAAGACTCCTATAGAATATTGAAAGAATCTTGAATTCTTATTTGTAAAGTAATATGAGCTTCGATGGCATGCATTGGAGAATGAGCTAATTGCATTGTAGCCTAGCAGTTTCGAAACTATCCATCTGGTTTTCATAAAATTCAAGTCACTAGGATTGCAGTGTAAGCAATGTGGAATAGAGAGGAAAGGTAAGTAACTAGTTTTATCAATACTGAGAAATATTGGCTCATAATACTCTGTCTTCATCTCTAACTTCCATTCTGGAAGAGATTCCATCCCCAATTGGAATATTCCTTCACTAGATGGCTTTGTCGAGTCTTTAATACAGAAGCATGATAAGTTGGTTCCAATGGGAGTGCTCCAAATTTCGAATAATCAAGCACTTATGATGTCAGACTTAACCAATGCACAAGATAAAGGGAAGCACAAGGGGAAGGATCCCAAATCCTCTAATTCGAAGCCAAAAGAGAATCAAAAGTATTCTGAAGGAGCCTCAGGCTCCAAGAAAAAGAAAAAAAATGAAAAGACTAAGTGTCCTTATTGTATGAGAGGCTTTCATCCTGAAATCCAATGCATGTAGAAGAAAATCGACCAATTGCCAGCTCTCCTTCAACAAAACAAGATTTCCCTTCCACAAGGAGCAAGGAAGTTTGATGGTGGGACACCGACAGAAGATCATGATAGATGACATGCCTTGAAGGCATGCCTTACTCAGTTGAAAGCTTACTTGATAGATTCTGGAGCATCCAACCACATGGTTGCCTCCAAGGAATCCTTCTCCAATCTCTCTCTATCAGGAGGACCTAGCATTCAAATGAGAGATGACTCCCAAATCCCAATAGCAGGAAGATCTTCAGTTAAAATCCAGCATGGTGAGTTCAAGAATGTTCTCCATGTGCCCTCTCTTGTAGCTAATTTGTTGTATGTTTATCAGATGACTCATATAGGAACTCCCAAAAGATTTACATTCAACTCCGACTCAGTTGAAATCATAGAAAAAACTGCTAGAAATATCATAGCGAAAGTGTTTGCTAACCATGCCTCATGCCTCAAAGGCTTATGAGTTCTCTCATTTTTTTCCTGTTTCACACCCTACAACTCTATTGACTCATGCTAACAACACCAGCAAGATATGGCATGAGATATTTGGGCATCTCAATTTCAAATATCTCCAGCAACTCCATAATGAAAAAATGGTTGAAGGCTTGCCTCTCATCCAAACATCAGATGGAGTATGTCATGGTTGCTTGGTAGGTAAGCATCCAGAGAAGAGGTATGAAGTTGGGAAGAAAACTAGGGCTACCTCTACACTTGATTTGATACACAGTGATGTGTCAGGACCATTTCTTACAACATCAATTAATGGTTCCAGGTATTTCCTTACTTTTATTGATGATTGTTCTAGGTTCTGCTAGGTATATTTCATGAAACAGAAGTCAGAAGTATTTGGAATTTTTAAATTTTTTAAAGCTTCGATTGAGAATAGTTTTAGGAAAAAGATCAAATAATGGAGGTGAATACATTAAAATATATTTTTGGCATTATTTTGAATTAGAGGGGATTCGAATGGAACACTTAGTTCCATACACACCACAACAAAATGGTGTGGCTGAGAGGAAAAATAGATCATTGAAGGAGATGGAAAATTGTCTTCTCCAAGCTAAGAATATTCCTCCTCCTCTTTGGGCAGAAGCTGTAAAATGTGTTGCATACATATAGAATATAGTGCCTCATAAATCAGTGGTTGGGGCCACTCCATTCAAAGCAATGCATGGGAATAATCCTAATGTGTCTCACTTGAGAGTTTTTGGTTCCAAATCTTGGGCTAGAATACCCACTGATAAGAGAAAGGCATTCCAAGCCCATAATAGTGAATGCATACTGCTGGGATATAGTGAGGATGCAAAAGAATATAATTTGATGGAACTTGGAACTGGGAAATGCTTCATTGAGTGCAGTGTTCTGTTTGAAGAAGACCAGTTGTTTGATCTACCACCATCCGAAGCACAAGAAGCTATAACCAATCTTCCACTACCTTTTGATGATGATGATTTGTTGGATGTTTCAGATTTAAATGAAGAGGAACAAGATCAACATGATCTTGGTATTGAGGCTCAACCTCGTGAGATTCTAGATCCAAATAAAGCTCCCATCCCAAATCAGTGGCCTAAGCCTAAATGGGCCCAAAAGCTCATTGTTGCAACTGGGGATGGTGTTGGGAATCCATAACACAGAAGGAGAACAAGGTCCCAGTATCAGAATGAGCATGTTTCTGTCTCGCTCATAGATTCTATCTCTATAGAGTGGTGCAACAAGGTTCCAAGAAAGTGCTACTTGATGATAGAAAATTATCAACCATTTGGCCCACAGAAGAAGAAATTTGATCATCCCTTTCCTCCTCTAGAAAGAAAAAAACACATACTACATCCATCAAATCAGAAGAACATTGGTAGGTTCACATCCATAGTTTCAGAACGTTGTTGCATAGAAGAACCATATTGATGCGTAGTGTTGCAAATTGCAACAGAGTTTTTGCAAATTATCTCCCAAAGAAGAAGTTTTTTTCTCCTAAGAATAGCTTGTATTTCTTGTTTCTACTTATTTTGAGGGGGGTTTTCCCATGAGTTTTTCTCATATTTCCTTAGCTTATTAAGAATCTTTTTAATTATTTTATATTGTAATGGGTGACTTTTTTCCTTGTTACCAGGACCCACAGTTGTCCAAGTTAGGATTTATGGGGGGTGTTAGGATTTATAATCCTCCCTTGTCCAGATATAGCCTATTATATCATTTTCTGAACTTAGGATTCATTTTCTAGATTTTCACTAGTACAAAATGAGGAATTAGCTACTAGGTGACTAAAAATTCTAGTCACCATAGGTTTTCCAAGTGATTTACTACTAACTATGAGCAATTTTGATTGACTCAACTATAAACGACTAAAATTAATGACTAATTTAGTCACCAGTTAACAAATATGACTAGATAATAAGTGACTGAGTTAAAAATGACTAAAATAAATGACTAATTTAGTCACGACATAAAAAATGACTAGCTAGAAGAATATGAATTAGTCCTTTATGTTAGTCATTTTTAATTGTGTCATGGAAAATTGCAAATTTGGCAATGAAGTGTAATTTTTGTAAGTTGTCTACCTTCTATTAGTAATATTAGTGCCATGCACCTCGATCTTCAGAGATCCAACAAAGCAATTGCATGAACTTTTAGCCTTATGGGGGCTTTTATGGTTTGCAAAAAAAAAAAAACCTCTAGCTTTGATCTATTTTTGGTGAATCAAAGGTCATGATAATTGATTGGGCCAGAGGTCTCACCAAGTTGCAGTCACTAAGTTATATATGATTGTTGGTTGAAAAGGATTGGGCTCCTAAAGAATTGTTTTCTTTCTTTATCCTTCAGGCACCTGTACAGGGAGTTCAATTCTGACGCGGACCTACGGTGTTGAATACTTAGGCTAAGAGGACTAGATTTACAAGTAATTTGTCTGAATCTAAGAATATGCTTGAAGACACATCTAAGAAGAGTAAATGGAATTGGAATTTAGGCAATTCTAAACATGGTGATGAGATTGGTGTTGGTGGACAGAAATTGAAACTGACAAATATTGGTATTGAGCTTCACGTTGGGTCTCCACTGCCTTCAGAATGACATCAATGTTTAGACCTTCAGGTTTGTTCTGTGTTTTTCTTGATTATCTATTGTGTTTTTTTTTCTGTTCATGTTTTTTTTCTTTGTTGTGGATGTGGTGAAGATGAAATGGCTAGATCATAATTCCCTTACAGTAACAGAGGAATGCTACACCTGGAGATGCACTATAATAGGAAATAATTAGGATCAAATCTATTATTGGATATCCTGTGATTTTCACAAGTTGCAGCCCCGAAAATAGGTCAGACCTGCCCAGGTTCATAATAATATTGCTATGTTTACAGATAAAAATCAGGAACTAGCAATTCAAGGGTTGGTAGACCAAAAATGTTGTGTATAGGATTTCAAACTAAAGGTTATAATATCTAAGAATTTCCTCACTTCAAGGTTCAAGGGAGGGACCTAGACTCTTTACTTTCCCTACGAGGCCCCTTCCAGAAACACGTACGAGAGGAGTTGTGCAAGTCTTAATTACTTGTTGTTGCACCTCTTTTTTTGTAGTAAAGTATATTGCTTTCCCAAATACTAAAACTGCGTAATCTGCTTAATATTGTTATATTTGTAAGATTCATGAGCAGCCCCCAGGAATTGTAAGACTCATTAATTAACTTTGGGGATTACAACAATCTCATACGGAAATAAGCCTTCCATTACTTGAAGAATCCAACCTTTTAACAGACTAATTCAGAATATATACAAAAGGAGAAGGAAACTAAATATAGAATTAGAAAGTTAATTCCTAAATTTATGCTAACAATCTGACAGCTTCACAAGATATCCTAAATGAATTCAACTGCATTCTATCCTATTTCTAACTTAACTCTTCCATTGACAGCAAATCTAACTCAATTCTTTCCAAAACTAGTTCACTAAATTGATTACCACTAACCTAAACATATGGAGAATATTCAATTAAGGGAAACCCGCTCCCTTTTGTAAAATTTAGAATCTTAATTTTCGAATGGCCACGTTGCAATTTAGGAGTGATTCCCCTGCATCATTTATCCTTATTAAAATATCTAGAGCAACCTTGGTACGCAACATTACAACTTTGGGAGAAGACCTTCCCCATCACATGTGACTCCTCCTTCTGACTCGACCTCATTTCCTCCTCAAGATTCCTCCTCT
>LPNX010937523.1:5499-24722 GCA_001517045.1 Pseudotsuga menziesii
CTATAATCAATTTTGATTTTAGTTATAAGAATACTTTTTAAAAAATTAACATATTGATTATATAATTAAAGTAATTTATTTTAAATTCATACTTTTTATATTTAGAATAGGGTATTTATTTTAATTTATGATTTTCATTTAAGTGTTATTACATTGGAGGCACATTTTATCAAATTCATGAAAATACAAAATATGTATGTTGGTTTTAAGTGTGACTCACAGTTTATGTTCCTTATTTGGTGGACTCTTTGAGTCTCCTCATTGTCTGAGTCTCTAGCCTAGCACCATGTACCATGATCACAAAAGTGGTAGGTAAGGTCTTTATGCCTCCGTCCATACCTTGCAAATTGCATAAATACCTATGCCTTCTTCCATTGAAAGACTTGCCCATATATGTCTTACACTACCAAACTTCAAATCATTGGGTTACAACTAGAAGGTGTGGCCTACCCTAGTGGGAGTTTCAGTCCAAATATTTAGAGGTCTTAAGCTCAATATAGATAATTTGATCGTTTCAACACCTATCCCGATCTAGACTTGGGATGTGATTTTCTAGGACCTTCGTCATTGTATTTATTGTCCAATCTAGTGACACAATCTATTGTGCCGAAGGGAAACATATTTAAATGCAAACAACTTCTTGGAAACAACCATGAAAGTTTAGACTTTTAGTAGAACACCCTTTCTTTGAAACAAAAAATTTAAGTCAAACTAAGAGATTGCAAATGAGTTAACATAATACGTAAGAGAAACTTTTATTGAACCACCCTTACACCATGCAACATAAACCACATTAGTATGCTCTCTCATATTCCCTCTTTGATCATTGCAAAACATAATCCAATAGTTTGGTTTGACCTAGTTATTACTATATATGGAATTGGAGACACATGGATTATGCAATCCCTTCCTTATTTTGAGTGTTTGACCCCTCATGGTCATAAGTGATAACACATGCAAGATATATCAACTATTGGGAAGATCATGTTATATTGAGCTCATTTCTTTCATTGAGTGCTCTTTAGAAAATGTTCATTAGAAAATGATGTGTTGCTTTGTGGCTTGTTCATGTCAGTTTAACGTTGTCGTTTGCTTTCCATAAATAAAATTCCATTATGAAGAGGATAAATGTATGGCTTTTACTTTAGAAAAAGATTTCAACCTTGCAATATCTATATTTTGTTGTTAAGAAGGATTTGAGTCTATTTATAAAGATGCTTGTACATATAAAATGCAATTACAGGGGTTCCTCTTGTAGTTGGGGTAGTAGGCTATCATTTTCCCCACCCAAGTTCAAAACCCATGACTATATGTACATGACACCTACGGGAGTGTCAAAATTTTCATTAATGAAAAAAAATGCAATTACAAATTGAGATGTTCATCATTCTAGATTATAGTTATTTTCCCTATAGTGTCTCATCACATTTTCTTCTACTTTTATTAAGAAATCATGCATAGTTTTTATAGTATTTTCCAAAGTTAATGGATATTATGTATTTTTAATATTTGAAGTTTTGTACATAAAATTTATTGTAACTAATGTTTTCATTCTTCACTTATCTTAAAAAATTGTTTTAGACTTCAACGTTGTATTATTTTACTAGGTCAATGCCTTTAGATGGTCTCCTCCATTTGTGCCTCTATCTTCCTAACAAAACTTGTATCCTAATCCAAAAAACCTTATACGAATATCTATTTGGTTCAAATTCAGTTCCTCAGTATGTTAACTTCAAGATTAATATTGATTACATACGTGTACACAACTTTTTATATCCTTTAAATTAATTGCTTCCTAATGATTTCCATGAATCTAACTTGTGATATACCTTAACATTGATATTTTAAAGTACTTTAATATTAACTTGTACAATATATACCAAGTTATTTTGTTATAGTTAACATTACTTTATGCTATTTTTTATGTGTATACATTTTTAATAAATTTTCAATCTCATTTCATTTTTTTCGTTTTGTTTTTTCACTCCATCACATTTACTCTACTTTTTGTTTTTTTTTCTTTCCACGTATCTTTGCACCTTATGGAGCAATTGCTAATTTAAACCAATATATGTATGGAAACTTGGATACTAAAGTGCGGACGTACCTGATTATCGACTGCCCTGTTACATTAAAACACAAAAAACAAATTACATCAATCAGTATTTTGTATAAGTTTGTTTTACAATTTGCAAAGACCTTTCAACCAAAATAATCAACCTAAATTACCAAAAACTTGAAAGGTAACACAACCATTAAGTGATAAAGTAATTCTCGTTAGATTTTAGAAGAAAGAATCTTGGCAAAAATGTAAAAGACTAGGAGGAAAAACAGCTACCTGTAGACAATGGAGGCTCTTGGTGCCTATAGACAATGGAGGCTCGGAGATCTTGTGCTCGCCAAGGTCAAGGGATTTCTGGCATGGCCTGCTAAGGTATGCCAGTCTGTTTTTCATCCCCATTTGTTTTCCCTTATTTGATGTATGGGCTTCATTTTGTTGTTATTTGCATTTGCCACATCAAATTATATACCTCTGATGCCTTGGCCATTAAAATGTTACCCAGTATCACAACCACTGTTGCAATTTTCCCAGCACATTGCCCAGCATCAAGCAGGGTTGATTGCGCAATGTGTGCCGATATTTTCTTCTTCATCCTATAATTGCAAAACCTGGTTGCTGCACGAGCGTTCTCTGAAACCTTGCATGAGAAATTTGCCCAGCACATTGCCCAGCATCAAGCAGGGTCAATTGCCCAATATGTGCAGATATTTTATTTTTAATCCTATAATTGAAAAACCTGGTTGCTGAGGGTTCTCTGAAACCTTGCACAAGAAATCAAAACCTATATCAGATATTAGTGTTTAAACCGAATGGATGGACGCAAGTTTGTGCTTTTTTTTTGTTTAAACCCAAGCGATGGATGCAAGTTTTTGTTTTTTAAGGTGGAAAATGCCTACATATTTTCCCCTAATATATAGCCAGCTTTCTTTTTCAATTTAACCCAAAAAGAAAGTCCTCCCAACTCAGTTTTAATAAACTGGCTAAATTAGGTTATTATATCGAGTGCAAGGCTATCCGAATTCACCCCAGTCCCTATAGTGCAGTCATATGCAAACCGTCCATATTGGAGCCTGGACATCTTCACTTCATCTTAAAAACTTGATTTGTGTGCCAACATGTGTCTCCTCTACTTGTAGGTGTCTCCTCTACATGTTTGGCACCTTCTTTGATCGTCTGGTTCGTCTATGAAGGTGCAAAGGTTGCCTGTCTTAGTAAACTGCGACCAACATTTCTATATCCTCATTGTCAGTTATTCTTCCATGTAGGTGCTTTCTGATTCTGCCACAATTGACTGATGTGGTATCTGAATTTAGGCAAGTATTCTTTGCTTCAATAGCCTTCACATCTTTGTGCTGGGCTAACTAACATGCCTGTCTCGACTGCTGGTGCTACATCTTGCAGCAACATTTTTCTACATTTGTTTGTTTTTATGTCTGCAAAGAATGGTCCGTGACAAAACTTGGCAATAGATTTGCACTTTCTCTGCAAAATATAGGTCTTTTTTCTTCATGGGAACCACTTGTGGTTGAAGTTAGAACACATGGGTGCAAATCTGGAGCTATCTGCAAGTTTGTGCCAGCGAAACAAAGCTTTGCGGATCTTCTTCGATGCCATGATGTTTAGTTGGTTGTTATATTTCTGGAAAAGGTGTATTATTTCATTACATCCATAATTTTCAAATATTTCTCCCATCACTTCCTGTCATGGATTCATGCCCTCCTCTTGTCAATGGCATGCTATTTGGCATCTCTTTCTACCTCAGGTGTGAAGCATCTCATTTTGGCTGGCATGGACTTGATTTGGGCATTGCAAGTCATATCTGATCTTTTGTTTATAGCTTTCAAAGCTATTTTTGAATCTTTTTATATTATTCCTCAACTCTTCTTTAAGTATTCTAAATATTTTACCTTAGAAATTCAAAAGTATACACTTTCAAAAAACTATTTGAAAAATAAATTCAGACTTGCCTGCTCTCTCCTTATTTGTTGGGACTACATTTATGGCTTTTCAATGTTCACACATTCATAGGTTCTAGGATGGTATCACTCTGATATCATGTAGGTTTGTGGAAGACCTACATAGACAATAAGAGAGAGAGAGGAGAGGATACTTATATTATTGTTTGAGCAATGTTCATATTGTACATCTTTATTCATGTGTGGTAGTTAGATAGTAC
The DNA here is from genome assembly GCA_001517045.1 of Pseudotsuga menziesii. NCBI lineage: Eukaryota > Viridiplantae > Streptophyta > Pinopsida > Pinales > Pinaceae > Pseudotsuga > Pseudotsuga menziesii. The sequence continues at coordinate 9,738 of LPNX010937523.1, forward strand.
TGGACTTAAACAAACTTTGTAACTACTAACAGAGATAGAATATACTTTTATTATTGTTATATAACGTTTATATTTTACACTCCTTTATTTGCATGTGTGGTAGTTATACACTATCAGACTTGGAAAAAATAACTCCAAACATTAACATTACGCCACTAACATTTCATTGTGCCTTTTTTTATATATTAATTTTTTATTGACTGTTATCACTACAACAATTTTAAATTTTTATAATTTATAGATGTGAAAACTTTGCCAATGTGTTTATATGCGTAAGGTTATGCTTGCATGTATGTATGTTTCTCTCAGTTAAATTATGTTTTCATTTTTTATATTTCTGTGGTTGATGTTATTCTTGTGGGAGGGCTCTGCTAGGGTCAAGGTTTTGATGTGATTATGGGCTAAGTTTGCCCCATGCTCCTTTATCCTTACTTCAAAGTTCCAATGGTTCGAAGTCATCAACATCTAAGACTTGAAAAAAAGGGGCCTCAGCCTTGACCATTCACATCCAATTGCATTGTTCGATCAGGCAACAAAACGATTACTAGCAAAAGATAAAGCTACACAAACTATGAGTTTTCATAAGTGTCCACATTGAACTATGAGTTTCCATTAAATATCCCATGTAAATGTTATCGTTGATAGTATTCAACATTCAAGATGTGGCTATATTGCATCTATTAATATTTCATCCATGTGATTATTATATCAGACTTATGACTTGCATAGATAAATAAGGACAGTTGAATGACCAATGACCTCATGCCACAAGGTCCTAGATATTTGTGTGACTTTGAACCATATGTTAATCCATTTTAAGCTTCCACAAGCTAGGTTTTGTCTTCAATGTGCACCCCACATGGCACCTGATGAGGCAAGTACGACACAAATTAACAGCATGGATGCAATAGCTGTGAAGCTTGTCTCCAACTAATAGAGTGAGGGATGGTTCTTGGGTCTTCTAGTCAATCCCCTTGCACTTCGGTTTGTCTTTGTTAAGAAATAAACTTTGTAATTAATATTTTATATTTTGTAGGGTTTATTGGACTAAGAATGCTTTAATCAATCATGGACTGACAGGTTTTGGTATTCTCACAGGGCTATGTGGCCATACTTTGTCCTTTGCTTTCTAGGTTGCAATATTCTGTAGAGCTTTCAGTCGGAACACAATTAACTCTGCTGTTAAGATCAGATAAAAGTAAATTACAACATGATGGACCGCATTAACAAAAATATATTAGTTGTAGTAAAAATATGCATAATGAACAAAAATATATTAGTTGTAGTAAAAATATGCATAATGAAAGGATTAAATAAAGAATTTGGATTTATTAGTTGGAAGTAGCATACCCCTTGAATCTAGGTGGATTATTAAGAGGAATAAAAAGGGGAATGTTTGAACCACTTCAATGGGGTAGCCAATGACAATCAGTGAGACTTGTGAGTTGTGCAAAATTCCATGTACTGTTTGTTCTATATCAATGGTGACATACGTTGTATATCCATCTCATGTGCCATGGAAACTTTTTGAGTGCATGTAAAACAAATATCTACATTGTATATCTTTATCCTATTTCATTTGTTTGTAAACAGTTGAACTTTGTACCTCAGGCACTGGTAACCCATTTGGAACTGTTTTCCTTAGTGGTTTGGGCTTAAAGATGAGAATTCTTAAAAAATAATGCTAATGGTGCCTATGGATGTTTTTAACTAACTCTGGGATGCATTTTGACATTTTTATTTTATTTTTCCCTGGAAGAAACCTAGGTGCTCAACCCAATATTGGGGGAACCACCTAACGGCTTCCAATAAGTGCAAGCCTGACCCTATGGACCCAACCAGAATTGAACCCAAAACATCATGATAGAGGGACGGCTTTGGATGTGGGATCTGACCGATTGGGCTACCCATCAGGACTACATTTTAATGCTTTTATTGAAAGAGTGTAACAAATGTTCTTACCAATGTGTGATTTACTTCCTTTGCATGTTGGCATGCAATACATTCTGCCGGCACAATATTGGACAAATAGAAAGGTATTTGGAAGAATGCCTTTAGAGGCTATAACGATGTGCTTTTATTTTTCTACAGATTTTGTAAGAATTTTGATGGCTATGCATATGGGATAGACTATTAGAGTTTAAATATTATGGGCATGTTTCTACTTGCAAGACATGTAACAATTTCCTGTAGTCGGTATATATTCTCAATGTAAAATTTTGATTTAGAGAGAGAATGTTGGAGATTTGCCATATATTATCCATTGAAGAATAAGGTTTCCATGGTGATGACAAGGATATATTAGACATAAACAATATGGATATATGGCTCCTCCATGCCTTAATGGACAATTATAAATTGCACCAATAAGGATCTGGACAGATACTGAAAAAATTGGATGTTTCCCCTTCCTGGAGACATGTAGTACAACTTTAACCCAATTCGATTACATGCACCATTATTTAGCTTCGATTTCAAAAATCCCTATACTTGTGATCCGTCTCTCTAATATATAGTTTGTTGTATGGACACATAATCTTGTAGATGTGTTTTTGTTGTCAAGGGTCCCTAGGATCCTTGCTGTATTTTCACAGAGAGATATGGTGTTTCGTCTTCTGGGAGTGCTTTGATAGGGAAAATATCTTGATAGGATTATGGGTGAAGTCAGCCCCATGGTCCTTGATCCTTATATCGAACGAGCATCCTGTCTCTCCTATGTATGTTTTGCTGCATGGACACGCAATCTTGCAGATGCCTATTTGTTGTTGAGGGTTTGTGTGATCCTTGATGGATTTAAGCATCCCTATGATAACATACCATTAGAGGAATGCTAAAATCCCTCCAATGCTAGCATCCCTCTGATAACATAAAATTATATGTATGCTAAAATCCATCAAGGATCCCATGGATCATTGAGGGCAGAAAGGTGTCCACAAGATTGCATTTGTGTTGAAAATCATATATAGGAGAGATGGGCCGCTTGTCTGAACTAAGTATCAAGGAGCATGGGGAAGACTTAGCCCATAATCACATCAAGACCTCTTCCCTAGCAAAGATTTCTCACAAGATGAAACACGATATTTGGCTTGAGGATGCCAAAGTCATTCTGAGAGTAGATCATTACTGAAAATGGTGTCTAAGAAATGCTATAAAATAGCAAAGAATCTCGAGAATTTAAACTGGGATGGTATACTAAAGATTTGTGAGAGCTAAATTCCTTTATTCTAGCATCAAAGAAATTATATAAGCGGGTAAACTATTAGCAGTACACAATTTGAAATGAAGGTTACTATGTTTATTCTTGTTTTGTCTCCTGGCTGGCATGGGTTCTACTGCTCCAATTGTACATATAAATATGATGATTGGTGGCCCACTTAAAATCAACTTGCATCCTGAAGATGAGCCTGGATAGCAATTTACAACTATTTTTCATTTGGTTAAGTCCATACTCTTATGTCATAATCACTAGGTCTTGCACCTGGAATTTAACCTGACAAATAGACTGATATTCCATTGCTGAAATACAACAAAGTGGAAATGTCAAAAGCATCTGTTAAGAAAAAAAATTGCAAGTGTTAGATGAGATACACAACTAAATAGAGAAACCATCAAATATCAATTCATGCAACATGTGATGCCATTCCCATAAGCGGGATATTTTTATTTTTGTTATTAATTTTACTATGCATATACACTTGTTCCCTAGGCCATCAGGACTGTACCTTGTTACGTCCATGGATTTTGCAGTCCTCCCAAGGCCATTAGCAGAACATGGGAACCTAACAAGTGTGGAGCTAAGATTGAGTCCCAAGTCTAACCAGTTCTAAATCAAAATAATAAATGTTCTGTCTACTACATGATGATCTGTAATTATATGATTTTTTCTTTTTGCAAATTCTCCCCGCAATGGCTTTCATTACTTATCTTCCTTTGGGCACCCTACTTTGCATCATCTAGGATTATCAGCAAATGCCTATCTCTATGGTATGCAGAGGTTTGAAAATGGGGCATATTATCATTTCCATCTTTCATAAATCCCAAATAGAAAAGAATACCTGCCACTGAAGTAAACAAGGGAAGGCATCAGCCACAAATAAATGAGCAGTCACAGAGTTCTATGCACATGCATATTCAGAAACATAAGTTGCAGGAAATTATTATTGTTCACAAATTACTATAACATGTGGTTTTGAAAGCATCAGATGCAATAATTGGGCTGCATTCTTGTAATTGGGCTGCATTATTGGAGTGATAAACAAGTTATTCCCATTCTTGTAAGAGTTTGCAATGCTGATCATTTGATCATGTTCTTTTTCCTACCATTGTCTGCTAAATGTGGCCAAAGATATAACATCTGATGGGAAAGCCAAGAGCTATTGGTAATAAGTTAAAATCAGGTTCATAACAATAATGGAATGTATCTTTTAGTTTTTGGAAAATTTTAAAGGGGTATTTTATTAGTATAGCAGCATAACACATTTGGTCCAATGCTGTTTAATTCCATGTTTTTGACTGGAGAGATTCTATGTCTGTCTTTCCTATTATCTATACACGTTTTTTTCCCTTCTAATATGCCTTTCTGTTTGAGGATATTACAAGCTTTTACTTTTGAATGGCCTCTGATGCATTTCACCATAAGACCTCTACTATGATGCCATCTCTGTCTTTGTCAAGGGCAACATTCTTGAGGCCTCGAATTTAATGAGACAATAGCTCATCAGTGCGTCACAGTGTTTAAAGGCATATGTACAGTTCAAGCCTCTGAGGGAGAAGAGGATCCTAATTTTCTATAATCCATCCCATGTCTCATTACAATCCAATGAAGCCTAATCTACATATGGATGTGGGAAGTTAACAAACTGGCTTGCAAGATTGATAAAAGTAGCATCCAGTTTGAACAAAATGATTCGACTTCCTAGTCAGTTTGTCAAAACACTGATATGGCTACAACTGGGAATTGAATCTTGAAAGGACAGCTTTAATTAGGATATTTTATAGCTACTGTTGGAACCAAATTAGTTAGGCTCTAGTTCAATGCTCTGATTTGTTAAAGAAATGATGCGGCTGAAATTGAACATCAAGTCTTAAAAGCAAATATTCAATCCATAAAGTTTCTAGTTCTGCTTGGAATCAAAGCAAAGACTTGTAAATGTTGTCATCCATCTTTGGTCACTTATGAAACTTGCCATATGCTTTGTCACCCATTATCTTGGATAGCCAATTTGCAAGAATACGATTTAGGTTGCTAAGGTGACTCCTCATCCGTAGAAAAATTACATGCCCTAATGAATTGTAGCACCTTTAAAGATTGCAACAATCTTACACTACTTTTTCTTAGGTTCACTAGGGTTAAATGAAGATATCCTTGCTCACTTACCCTAGTGAGAAAAAACAAATAGATATTTCAAGAGGGTGACCTATATTGGAAGGGATAAAGTTTTCACAACTTGTTCATTGCAAGTGCCGATTATGTTGTATATATTTTTTTTCTTGTGCAAAATCAACATATTTTTATCCTTAGGCAACATGTACCATAGGAAGGAGTGTTATGTGTTTTTTTTAAAGAACTAATGGTAGTTGCATACAATATTAAATATTTAGAACATGGAGCATGAAGGTCGATTAGATGTAGTAGGCGTCATTAGGAAGGAGAGGTGTATGTTTATTTTTAAAGTACTAATGGTAGTTCCATTCAAGGGGGTAACCTATATTGGAAGGGATAAAGTTTGCACTACTTTTTCATTGCGAGTGCCGATTATGTTGTATATATTAAATTTTCTTGTGCAAAATCAACATATATTTATCCTTAGGCAACGTGTACCATTAGGTACCATAGGAAGGAGTGTTATGTGTTTTTTTTAAAGAACTAATGGTAGTTGCATACAACATTAAAGATTTAGAACATGGAGCATGAAGGTAGATTAGATGTAGTAGGCGTCATTAGGAAGGAGAGGTATGTGTTTATTTTTAAAGTACTAAAGGTAGTTGTATTCAATATTAGTTGTAATAGGCATCATTAGGTCCCACTAGAAAGGAGTGTTATATGTTTATTTTCAAAGTATCAATGCTCGTTGCTTATAAGATTGATGATTTAGGACATGGTGAATGAAGGTAGATTAAATTGTAGGTGAAAATATCAAGTAATAATGAACACTATCACTGACCATGACAAATATTGAAGTCCAAGCTTAAAGTAGGTGGGTAGTCCCTCCTATGAAAAAGACATCCCTTATGTGTTTAGTGAGTTAAAATACATAATTATTGCTATGTTATGATTGCATGATGGGATAAATATTACTTTGAGAGAATTCTCCAAAGTTAGTCCATTTGTCATGTGAAGGAAGGTGAGTGCTATTGATTGTTGCTCTTATTCGGAGTGATTTTGATATGATGAGTTTGTTTGTTTGTATACTGCTTCTTTTAACTATTAATAATATCAATGTACATTTTACACATTTATACATAAATAGTGGGTTGTGTAGCTTATGTCACAACCTAATAAAATTTAAAATGTTAATCCAAATTGCTTAAAGAGTATAAAAATAGTTATCAAAATTGTCACCTAGGAATTCACATTTAGTGCTTTTCCATAAATGTCACTTAGCACCCAAAATATAGCAACCCTAAAGCTTTGCCATTAAGGCATGAGAGGAGGAAATCACACAAATCCATGAACATCAATTATGTTTTCATTCAAAGTGGATTCCTATCCATCATTAGCTAGCTTAGCATTCATGACAATGGTTGCCATCCATTGTTCTTGACCAACTTCTCATTCTTCGAGAAAGCAAGGCAAGAACTTGTCATTTTGACATTTGTGGGTAAGGATGGGCTATGAGAGGCTAATTATGGCATTGTTCATGCATTCTTGTACATCACAGTGAATGCTATGCCTTGACCTTTCTTTAGAGTGATGCAAGTACTTGGTGAAACACAAATGTTGCAAGAGAGTCCATAAGAGGCTCCTTGCTTATGCTACAAATACTTTTACCATAATACTCAAACAATTAACATAGAGGCACCACATCCAACTCCACTTTTTGTTCTTATATAATAATCTTCATATAGATATTAAAACAAATTAATGAACCATTTTCCCATTAAGAACTTTGTACATGCTGGCCCTGGTTAAACAAGATGTGTTCATTTTTTTTGTATGAGGAATATGATTGCATATCCAATGAAATGCAACACTTTTTGAAAACTAGTGAACGGAATCATTTTATCCTCTTAAAGGGTGACCTTGCATGAAATGGTTGTAGGGGGATATTGAATGGTTGCATGTCAATATTGAATGGTTGCATGACATTAAGATTGTGTAATTGTTTAGGATATTTTGTTGCCTGAGCACGGTAGATTTTTTTGCTTATTAGTGTGTTTGGAAAAATAAATTGGATTTTAAGCATGTTTGTCTTTGGATCAAGTATTGTATTTTATTAGAATTAAAAATCATGAAATCTATGTGTTAATATTGCTCCTCTTCCTGATTCTTAAAGGGTGCTAGCTCAATGGAAGAGCACCTGCTTTACAAGCAGGAGATTGGTGGCTTGATTCCTCCATGCCCTAATGATATTGCAATGTATTTCTAAAGGTAAGAAATGTAGTAGTGCAAGATGGATTCAATATTAGATGCAATACTAAATGCAAAACATGATGTAAAAGTGGACGTCACACCAAACACAAAAGTGGACGCAAAATCCGACCTTATGTCAGACGCAAATGTGTACACAAAAATGGATGTCACACTAAATGAAAAATTGGATGCAAAAAGAGACTCAACACTAGACACAATTAATGACTCAAAACTAGATGTAATAATAGGTCCAAAACTAGACGCAACAATAGATGAAAAAGTGGATTCCTAACTAGATGTAAAATTGGACATTAAATTGACCACAAAATATGGTGTATCGATGGACATAAAACTAGGCATAACACCTGGTGCAAAACTAGAAGCAACATTTGGCGCAAACAAAAACTTAAAATGAGACACAATTTTAGATGCAAGACGGGACAAAACATTGGATGTAAAACTAAACATAATATTGAATGCAAGATGGGATGCAACATTGGACACACAACTAGATGCAATATTAGATACAAACATGGGCGCAACACTAGGCGCAACACTGGGTGCAAAATTGGGCTCAAATATAGATGCAAAAAAAAACATCAATCGAGATGCAACACTAGGTGCAAACCTAGATGTAAAATATGACGTAAAACGAGATGAAACATTTGGCACAAACATGGATACAAAAAAAGATGTAAAACAAGATACAAAATTAGATGCAGATGGAGATGCAACATTATAAGTAAATTTGGATGCAAAACTAGATGCAATATTAGGCCTAAAATTAGATGCAAACCTAGGTGCAGAATTGAACACATAATTTTATGTAAAACATGGTGCAAAATTGGGTGCAAGACTCAATGAAAAACTAGGAGCAAAATAAGATGCAACATTGGATGCAAAAATGAGCGTGAAATTAGGTGCAAACAAGGATGTAACAAAGGACGCAAAAAAAGATGCAATAGAAGTTGAAAAATTGGGCGCAAATAAAGGCGCAACATTAGATGCAAAAAATTGGGCACAAAAATGGACACAAAAATGGATGTTGAAAAGGACTGAAAAAAAGATGCAATAGACGGCATTTTACAAAAATGTACAATAGCACCTGGTTTAGCACCAGATTGTTCACCACAATTAGGAAAAAATCACACTAAAATCCGGTGCTAAATTCGATGCTAAATCCAGTTTTTGTTGTAGTGAAATTGTTGTGCAGTCTCATGTACCTGAAGCTACAGTTTATTGGCAGCACTATGACAATTATTCAAAGGCTATTTCATTGGGTGCTCTTATCTATCCTTTTTGTCGACCGTTTTTCAATGCTCTTGTACTACCTGCAGCATGGTGACTGCTTTAACAACCAACTATCCATCGATTTCCTGAAATTCATCAAGTTGAGTGCAACACTTTTGTTGGAGTTCTTGCGCACGAGCAGATCTCTACTGTAAATCCTTCAGTTATTTGTCCCATGTGATCTATACCATTAGTGGCATGGCACTCAGTGATTTCTTTAAGGTCATCGGTTGAACTTCAGCTTCTTGTACTTGCGTAGTCATCTGATCAAGCTGCTCATCCTGTAAAATGCTCTGCCAAAACTGCGTTGTTGCTTCCATAATTGTTTTAGCCTTTTACTCCATGCTTTCAGACTTAGTTGCGATGTCTTCAATGGAGGATTTCCTTTTTGCTACCCACTCCACCGACGTCGTAGGTTGTACCTGGACATTAAGCATCAGGTTGGTATCCTAAAGCTAAACAATAGTTTTCCCTAATCATTTGGCCTTTTCAATTGGGGTGAGTTTGGTCGTGTTCTAAAAAATGTGCTGGAAGGATTTAGAAACAGCCTGCTCAACTTTGCCGCACTTGGCACACATCTGCGCCTGCTCAATGATCAGGTGGAATTGGATTTTTTTCAATTCCATAATATCTTCAGTAGCCTTTCCCTGCATCTCATCCTGTGGTGCCTTTAAGGCGTCTATTTCTTGAAATTTTTCTTCTGCCAACTGCACCTGAACCTGATGTATCTCATCTGCATTTTCCTACAACTTCTTTGCAATGCTCTAGGACTATACATAGACCTCAGTCAGTTCTTTCTGTCATTCCATGAATTCCAAGGTGGCAACGTGATACAACTCCACTGATGCCATAGCAGACAACTTGTTCTGGTCTAAATCCATGCTTTGGATCGCTCGCAGCAACTGGTGAACTTTCTCATTTCTCGCGTCGATCGTAGTTGGGGGAACTTGCATGTTCCTGGATAGGGGATTAGTGCTAATCAACGGGGTGTCCTGCATCATCGGTCGCACATATGTATGCCTAGAAATAATGCCAAAAATTGAATCTAATCGATCTCTTACCACATCAAATTCTTCATGGCTTGATTCTCGGATCACCTTTGTCACTCCGCGGATGAGTCAATGACTGCTTTGATAAGTTGTTGTAGTTAATCCTCCATCCTTGACTTGGTACCACTACCCACCTCATATTCCTAGTGCCATTTGGTGCAATTCTCTTCCCGCATGCACTGCACTGCATCCTCGAGGTCTGTTGATGACTCATTGTCAGAGTCATGAGTGCTCAAGTCCTTTTGGGTAGGTTCTTTTGGGGCATCCAATGGCTTCTCTTTAGATAATTCCTCCTAACTCATTGGGTTTTTCCACTCTGTTGACCACTCTTCGAAAATGGCATCCAATTATTCTATCGTAACTTTGTAAGGCAAAGGTAGTCACTACTTGTCAAGGTCCCGCTACTCCTGAATGTAGATAAAGTGGGGCTTGATGGAAAACCGAAGGATTCACTGATACTTGGCTGCGGCATGAGGAGAGACTCAGGGAACGAAAACAACCGTGGCTTGCAATGCTTCTCAACAAACCCAAAATTGAATATCACAGTCCATCTGTTGGCTAGGCTCTTCAACCCAGCATAATTCTTTATACCTTTAACCTCAGCACACCTTTTCTGCAACCACTGTCATCAGTTGGTAGCCTTCCGGTTCCATCCAACAAAACTAGCGCAATAAGGATCAACAACCAACTATATGAAAATGAACACCCAGCCTGATCAGCAAGCGTGTCTTCTAGAAACTGATTCAGTAAAAACATAGACTAATTCATTTGCACCTGCTTGGCACACTTCTGAGTGCAGGCGACAACACTCGAATTGCATTGCACTGGTCGATTTCCCTGAATGACATTGCTCTCAAGAATCCTTGCACCGATGTGCATCAACTGTGAGTTAATGATATCGATGTGATACACATGACCATCACACTGTAAACCAAAGCATTCCTTCAGCTGCTTGGCAAGCCTTTTGTCAATATCTCTCTCGCAGATATACTACGTCGAATCTTCCCTGGCCTTCAGAAATCCTGTGATGCTTGCGATCAAATATACTGTAACAAAGATCAGTGTATTCAACCAAAGTGTCCCTCCATGAAAAAAATCCAACAATTGCTTCACACACACATGGGATTCATTCAATCACCCAAAATGAGGCATATTAATGAGCCCCAACAATCCAGATTGATCTAAACCACTCACCCAAGGTTGAGGAATCTGCCGAATTGGGCACTAGGCCCCATCAAGATTGACTCATAGGGCTCATCCTTGAAATCTTTGAGCAGTAACAGGTCATGGCCTTAAAATTTCAACCTAATTAACATAGCAATGATGTCGACCGAGCACTTCATCCCCTCCGGCAATGGCAGCAATTTTGGTGGATACTTCTGATTCTTTGATGGCTGCCTCGAATTGGCTCCCAAACATGTAGGAGCGACATATCCCAAAATTTCATGAACAAAGACACCCCGAGGTGCCACGGAATCAACAGCTCTTGAGCTCGATAGCTCGGTCTATGTAGTTCCTTCTCCTTGCACTCTCATCAAGGTACAACTTTGCCTTTGAGCCTACTACTTCCACTTGGGAATGGACGATGAACTAACTGGCATGCTCATAATTTATTCTTCAACAGCTATGGGATGAATAGGGGATTTGTACTCACTGGAAATCTCTATGGCGTCAGGGTCGCTCAACATCCCTCACCCTTAAAACCTGAGAATGCACTCGATAGCTCTAACCTATAGCACTACAACTCAATTAATATCTCACACCACACTGCACAATCCTTTTTTTTCTTCACACTCTTCTCTCTCAATTGAACAATGCCATCCTTACGTATCTGGGTGTTGTTTTATAGCCACCTCCAATCCAAAATTCATCATTTCCAAATCTATTATCACCATTATTACTAAATCTGGTATTAATGATGCCATATCCCTCGGCAATCCTACTCTTCCAACAGTCGAATCAATCATTAATGTGGGTCGCTTCAACAAGCATCACCAGCCAACTATTTTAACTACCTGCATTTATTACCTGATTTGACCAACCCACAGCCCTGTACCTTTCGCAAGTGGTCGACCAGTTATCGCTAACTACTTGAACCTTGTGTAGCCTCCCCCCCCAGGGCTCACCTTGTTTTTCTGAACTAAAATATTCATCATATATACATATATATACATATATATATATTTAGTGCCTCAAGTAGTGCACATTGTCGGCCCCGACGTATAGGGATTTAAGCAAATCCTATTGAAAAGGGTGGGTAAGACTGCACCATCTAATTGCTGTAATTGAACTAAACCACCAAAAGTAATAAAATGAACAATATAGGGACCTAATGAGTGCATTTGTGACTTACCAAAATGCTTGATGAACTTATTGTTGTATAACAGCATCAAATCTCCTATCACAAACTATTTTTTCTTAATGTGGCAATCATGCCATGCATTCTATCGATCCTTCACAACCCGTTGGTGGAAGCCAGCAATAAAATGGTCTTCTTCAAGATGGATCAACTGTGCAATTCATTCTTATAAATCTTATGCATCATCCATTCCTGTCTCTGTAGCAATGCACATACTGGGAACAATATACTCCATGTGTATGACGGCCTCTTTCCCATAGACCAGCTCAAATGGTGTCTGACTGGTTAGCTGTTTACAAGTAGTGCAATAGGCCAATAGCACCGCTGGAATTTTTAGGTCCTAGTTATCGCAGTTAGCATTACATACCTTAGTCAACATTGTTTCCAAGATTTTGTTGAATTCTTCAACGATCTCATTCGCTTATGGATGGTATAGTGTACTCCTCTTATATTGCACCTACAACTCCTTAGTTATCACTTTCATAGTCCAGTTGACGAAGTGACTTCCCTCATCGCTCATCAAGATCCTAAGACAGCCAAACTGTGTCATGATGTTTTCAAAGATGAACCTCACTATCATTGCAGTGGTACAATCCACAACTGGTGCAACTTCTTCCCACATAGTGAGATAGTCAGTTGCAATAATGATGTATCACGCGCCAGTCCCCTTCCTTGGTGGATTAATAGGACCCAAAAAATCCACAATCCATTTATCAAATGGTTGCAAAGTTTCCTACGGTACCAACATCATCTCATCTCACCGCGATGGTTTACCGACACACTGGCAGATGTCACAGCTCCTCACACAGTCTGCGGCATCGTTATGCAATGTAGTCCACCATAGTCTGGTACGCAACACCTTTTGTGCAGTAGCGCGACCTCCATAGTGGCCTCCCACAATTCCTGCATATGTTTCTTTGAGAATGGGACCCTGCTCATGTAGTAAAAGACAATGTCGCAATATTTCATCCTGTCCAAGCTTATATAACTATCCCACAATTAATTTAAAATCAAATTCCTTTACGACCAGCTACTTCTTTTGGCCAGTCGACATGTCCTCAGGGGTGACACCAGTGGCCACAAACTGAATAATTGGTGCATAATGGCCATTTGCAATGTCAACATGGAATGGTTGCACATCTGGGAATCCATCATCAATATTGGTCAGTTCTTCATCGTTCTCGATGCGAGACAGATAATCGAGGCCAGCATTCAATTGTCCTAGCTCCACAACTATTTCAAAATCAAACTGCTGGAAGAGTAACAACCATCAACAGATATTCCCCTGCAACACAACCTTATTGACCAGGTATTGCAAAGAAGAATGATTAGTGAACATCTTGAAATGTCCACCCAACAAGTAGTGCCACAACTTTTGTAATGCATAAACCATCGCCAATCCTTCCCTTTCCATCATTGTATAATTTGGTTCAACCAAAGATAGCATTCTACTAGCATATGCGATCGCGTGATCTAGGTCATCCTCACCTAGTTACATAAGAATGACCCCCATCATGATAGAAGAAGTGTCAACGTGCACATGGAACTCCTTATCCCAATCAGGAAAAATAAGTATGGGCGCAGAGGCCATCTTGGCTTTCAAAGTGTCAAAACTTCCTTGACATTGTTGAGTCCATTCATAGGCTGCATCCTTCTTGAGTAGCTTCTCCATTGGGGAAGTAATTGCAGCGTGTCCTTTGATAAACTTGTGATAGTATCCGGTATGCCCCAGTGTGGCCCGAAGCACCTTGACATTAGTCGGTGGTGGTAAACTAAGGATTAGCGCGATCTTCTCCAGATCAACCAACTAACCTTCTTTGCAGATGATGTGCCCCAGTAGCATGCCAAATGGTGCACAAAAAATACACGTTTTAGAGTTTAAGGCGATCTGATGCTGGTGACACCTTTCCAGCATCAGCCACAGGTTGTCAAGACGGTCCCTAATTAGTCCATAGACAATCCAGTCATCCATATACACCTGTAGGAATTTTTGAATAAAATATTTAAATATAGCAACAACTACGCGAGAGAATACAGCTGGCGCATTCTTTAGCCCAAATGGCATGACTATATATTGAAAACAGGCCCACTCAGTGACAAACATAGTCTTATAGTGACCTCCTTCGTAATATGGATCTGGTGGTATCCCGAGAAGCCATCCATGAAAGAATACATCTCCTGGATTCATGTGTACATGATCCGTGAAAGAACTTCGTCTATAAAAGGGGTCGAGAACAGATCATGTACACATGCATCATTCAACTTAGTTCGACGCAAATGCAGATTTCTCCTATATTTTTATCCTGGACCACCCACTAGTGGAAAATGAGAGATTAGCGACCAGGAGACCAAAATTTTTGGTCACCACAGTTTTCTTCAAGGGATAAATGACCAAAATTGATAAATTTAAGTGAGATAACTAAAAAAGACCAAGATAAATGACCACTTTTGGTCACGGAATAAAAGTCAACTAAAAACGACCAAGATAAATGACCAAATTTAGTCACGGGATATCTAGACTAATAATGACCACATAACAATTGGTCATTTATTTGGTCATTTTTAGTTGTCACTCCGGCAATGAAAAAACTTACAAATTTGAAAATGAATTTAAGAGAATTTAGTAAAATGTACAAATTATGCTAGTCCACCCCAAAATCTAAAATATAAGCACCTATTAATGTAACAAGATTTATAGAATTTAGGAAGATGTC